>LGAG01002168.1:0-17826 GCA_001278395.1 Lerema accius
CGCAATTTTTTAATGGCCACCCGTGTTACGCAATCACGCCATACAGCCACATTAAGCCTTACAATAATTTTACCGGTTAATTATAGTAATTTTTCTGTTAACCGGAGAAGCAAATATTTTTATAACTGTTACTTAGAAGGCCTGGAAAATTGTTGAGGAATTAAGATGTAAGAAAAGATGTCTGTTATTGAGCTTTTTTGTATAATGTTATAGTAATAATGATAGTGTTGTAAGCTGTAATTTATCTGTGGTCGGATAGTTACTGCTGTAAACTTGTGATTTACTCATAAAACGTAACATAATGAAGTTAAGAAAGTTTACAATCTATTATTTGAAAGGTGACATATATTAATGTATCGGTTAAGTATTCTGTTCATACGCGGAAGAGATGTTGAAATGTCATCGTTGGCGACGGCATACGAAATATACTGACACAACAAAATTAAATTAAATTGACAAAATAGTCTGGTCAAGTTCGAGTCGGAATCGAAAGATAAGTTCCTGTACGAGAAATGATATAGACTAGACGGATTCGTCCTCATATTGAGACAGGCTTATTTTTTTTCAGTATACCCCCCAATTTATAGCAGTTGAGTTTTTTATTTTTCTATTAGTTACTAGACGACGCTTGCGGCTTCGTCCACGGAAAACTAGCTAAAAAATGGATGTATCCCAAGAGAAGGGAATAAAATCTATCCTATATCCTATTCCTGGATGCAAACCACCTGTGTGACAAGTTTCAGCTTAATCCTTTCAACGGTTAGAGCGTGAAGGACGTTATTTATTCTTAAATTTTTATAAATTTATGTCTATCTTATTTTTAAATCAATAATTGGAATAAAAAGACACTAAGATTATTTACTTTTTCTATCAAGATCGTTGAAACGGAATTTACTTAAAGAACCCTAATTCCCAAAGTCATTAATTCACGATTTGGTCATTAGGTAAGCAGTCACTGCATATTTATTTTGACCGGTGATTTAAATAACAAGGTGCAAGGTTACTTGTCAAATTAAATGATAAAGTTCAGTAAGAGGTCGCTGAAGTCAATTGACGATCTTGGCCAACTAGTATTACTACTGCTTTTTAGTTTTTTTCTTTCTTTTCTAATGGAAATAGATAATACTTCACACTCGTAATCCGTCAGTAAGATTCCGTATTGAGATAACTCATAGACTTGTAATTTCTAACCTTGTCAATATGGTTACCTATGAGTAAAATTGATTTTACTCCGTCTTTAAAATATTATTAAAACAAACAATACAATTTTTTTCTGTATTTTTTACGATCCTAATAATTAGATTCTTCGTTACTCCCGTATAATTTCTGCAAACATATACCCCGACGCCGACGCGGGTATAATGTTTGTTTTGATAACATTTAATGACGGGGTAAACTAAGTTTTCCTCACAAGGGTAACAATATCGAAAAGGTTAGAAACCACTGCTCTAGCGTATCTTAAATAGGTATTTGTTGGGTTTTGTAATTAAAGAGCAAATAATTTGGATAATAAGTAATTTTACTTTAGAACGCACATGTTACAAGCAGGGAACAGACAGGAAGAGAGTGTTGCCATAACACAAATTATACAACACGTAATGTCAGTGATGCCAGTGTAGGATGAAATAAAATAATAAAATTGGTTGCGTTCTTAATTATATACAAACAGTATTAAATACGTATTACAGTTTCCCAGCGTAGCCATCACGACCCACGACACGCACATACTGTTTAATGTTGTCGGCGAGTGCATTTTAAACGCATAACTCATTGCGTATGCGTTGCCATTCCGTGCGCATCCGACTGTCGTGAGCTGACTATGAATTGACGTTTCCGATGAGAGGTTTCACTGATTATGACGTTTTTAAAAGTTTTTCATTAATATACGATCCGTATGGTTCAATGGTTACGACGGATCGGCTTTCAAAGGGTTCTAAGTTCGATTCCCAGTGGGGCCGAAATTTTAAAGAATTCGAATTTCTATTTTCGGTTTGGGTGTATGTTTGTGTTTCTGTGTCGTCCATGGCATTCACGACACAAGGAATCCTAGTGTAGGGCTATGAGTGCGTTATCAATAAATATACTATACATACAATTATGTAATATCATCTTTAGTCAATAACGATTTATTTCTTACTTTGGACTTAAATTGACTATTTTATTATTATAACAAACAATCTTTAATACGAAGTACAAAGTCAGTTGTACAAAAGCTGGGCGAATTTTACAAATACAAATTCTTACAACTTTGTCTAAGTCAGTTGGTAATAATATTGAAAGAAGAATTCCAAATTCAGTTCCTGAAAAGTAAGTGACAGTTAAAAGTAAGTGATTTGGTCACATAAAAATGTTATGCGCATGTCATAACTAATTATGAGCTAAGTAAGTCACGGCCAATCCTGATTTGGTGCCGTCCTCTTCGGGAAGATACGAGTAGTATAACCTCACGTTGCAATCATTCCTAACCTTCGCATGACAATACATACATACATAGTTTCAACATACTTATATTCATTAATTAAACAATGTTATTTAGTAGGTAGTGGTCGGTTGGTGGTTAGAAGTTTTAAAAAATTAAGTCGATAGTAACGCCATCTACCATCCGTCCATTTATAAATCTAAATTATTCAAAAAACATTCGTATTATTATTATTAACATTATCCACATTTTAATGTAAGTATATTTTATTTTGTTTATCAGAACATGTAATATCTTGTAATTTAATGTAACCAGGCACAAAAGTGACGAAATCGCTTTAATATATGAATTACTCGCAATCACCGATTTAACTAGCATAATGTAATTCATATTCATGCATACATTTAGTAAATTTCGTAAAATTATTTTTACAAAACAATTTCATTCTTCATGTTTTTTACTTTTATTTTTAAACTAGTGGACCCGCCCTCGCTTCGCTTCGGGAAACCTACGCCGAAACGAAAGTAAAAAAAAAGTAGCCTAAGTTACTCCTTGATACATCAGCTGTCTGCCAATGAAAGTCCCGTCAAGATCGGTCCAGCCGTTTCAGAGATTAGCCGGATCAAATAGACAGACAGACAGACAGACAAAACATTTTTTAAATGTCATTTCGGTATGTGTATCGTGTATACATACGTATGCATTTAGTAAAAAGCGGTTATTTTAATATTACAAACAGACACTTCAATTTTATTTAGTAGCATAGATATAGATATATGTAGATTGATTGATTGATGATCATTGATTGATTATTTTTTTTTTTAATTTTTTTGTATTTTAGATCCTCAATGTTAATTCAAAGCTAGCTACCCGCCCGCGCTTCACTTTGGAAAAAATATAGCATGTGTACTTACTTACTCGTATAAAGTTTGGGTATTTTTGGTTCAAAGTTTCTTCCCTGTTTTGTACCCTTTGTAGAGCGAAATTGAAAAATCTGTGAAATTATATTGTAAACAGTATGTTGAGGAAGTTATACTCTCAAAACCACGTTGATATCAATCATGAGTCGCCCGTGAACGATCTTTGAAAAACTCAAATTTTGTACATTCTTTTCACTTTTTTTTATTTTCTTGATCAAATATCGAAAAACTGGGAGACACGTATTCATTTAATTTAAGTAAGGGATATTTGTTATAAATTTGAAACCAATCGGTTGATATTTAAAAAAAAATCCATACAAACTTTCGTTGCTTTTTCCAGGAAAACTATAATATTTTCCGGAAAAAAATATAGCCTAGTTTAAGCCCAGACTTAACAGCTATAGAATAAAAAAAGTTTTATTCAAATCCGTTCAGCAGTTTCGGAGATTAGCGTGTACAAACAGACAAACAGACAAACAGACAAACAGACAAACAGACAAACAGACAAACAGACAAACAGACATACAAAAATTTTAAAAATTGTAGATTCATACTCAGTTACTGTTTTTGAGTCACTCTAGATTAGTTTTTTGTACATATACTCAATGTACAGACAAATTTATTTTACTGTTTTATTATAGTATAGATTTTATTATACATACGGCCTTGTAGTAATAACATATATAGCGCCTTACACACTGTCCGCGTTGCATAACGAAAGCCATTCATATCGACGTACGTGCCCCAAATAATAATATTAATTTTAAAATATAAATTAACTAGTTGTGCAAGCGACTTTATCACCGTGGAGTTTAACAAAAAGGTATACTTAGTTTAGTTGTATAATTCTGAAATAAAAGTAACCTAAGTTACTCTTTATTCCATCAGCTATATGACAGTTAAAGTCCTGTCAAAATAGATCTAGCCGTTCTAGAGATTATCCGAAATAAAAATTGTAAAAAAAAATATTTTGGTATAATGTATCTAGTATACATTATGTATTTAGTATAGAGCGGTTATTTTATTATTACAAACACTCTAATTCTATATATTTGTATAGAAGTACGTTGTATCACGTGTAACTTCATTTTAATTCACTGCACCTAATATTTGAAGGTTGTTTATTGCATAGCAATGGTCGTTGTGCAATTTACTATGGGGCTAGCATTACTGATTGCAATGGTTATGACATGCCTTATTTTATTTATCAGCACTCATTAATAAGCCAATTAATTAGATCTGATGCCTTGTAATAATTAATAGCTCGGATAGAGGTTATTAGTTGTGGCAATTCGAGTTTTAAATTACTTTTTTTCGATTTTGGTCAGCCAAATAATTGTACAATTTTAGTCTGCAAATGTGTTGTTGTACATATTGAACTGTTATACCATTTATTGAAGACTAAACGACGCTCGCAGATTCGCCCGCGAAAGAGTATTTAAAAAAATATTGAATTTATCCCAAGGGAACCTATAACCAAGATGATGGATGGATGAGCGGGTTAAAATGGAGTGTTATTTTTTATCATAATGACTTTTCTTTTAGAATAAATAGTAAAACATTTTGAATGTTTTGTGGTCATCGTAAAACATTTCTCGACACGTACCAATGATAAATACGTGACAAATTAAGAAAAAATCCGTAAACATTATAAAGACATTATACATTGTCCGATGAACCAGTTACAACCGCATAGTTAAGGAACTGTGCACGCGCGGCCCACTTCAAACCACAAATCTTATTAATTTACCTCATTTTTACCTCTCATATTTTCGCTACTATCACTAAACGAGGAAAACTAACTTGATGACAAAGGAAAGGTTTTAAGCATGGCTGTGACTGTTAGTGATCTTTAGGGTTAATCTCCGCCCCCTACCTCCTCCTCCCTCATCAAAATCATCGTTTTACACAGAGAAGTAATACAATTTTTTAAACTCATTAAATAATTATCTCTGGACCAGATCCAATCATCCTTAAGCGAGTTAAAAAAAAGATCTGGCTGTGAGCTTAGGCATAATGAATTTACTTCTAGCTTCCGACTGAATTCCGTTACCAAGCTGTTAAAAAAATCGTTTCTTCTAAATAGGGTTGCTATTTACCGGACACCGATACCGAACTATCGGCGGGCTGTGTGCATGCCCTCTTACACTCTGTCAAGTGCACTTGCAGTGAAAGCCGATCGGAGTATCAAATGACCACCGACCACTGACCAGCATTCCTACCGTCACGGTGTGGTAACGATATTATGTGAAACTGATGGTATTACCATCATGAGAAACATTTGGGGACCGTTCAAGTATTAGGTGAAGCAATTTTGTCTTGTAAAATGTTACGATGTGGTATAGGGGGGTTTCAACAACGCGTTACGAACATTGTTTTTTTTGTTAAAAAAAGTGTATAGAAAATAATTCTGTAAACTCTGTAAAATGACAACATTTTTAGGCAAAAATGATCAATTGTGTGTTACGTAACATTTAGCGGGTATAGAAAAACGATACGGCGTGTTACATGGGGTTTGGGGGGGTCACAAATTGCGTTACGTAATACTTGAACGATTGCTTGAGCGAACGCATTTTTACTTCATTCTTTTTTGAAGCCAGTGATAAAACAGTTTTCCGCACTAAATTACACACGTCCTTATCGCTTACGATAATTATTTATTTGCTATCTGAATGTACAAAAGAAAACCCGCTTAATTCAGAAAATTGCCGAACTGCCATGTTACCCAGTTTATAAAATATATCTACTACCCAATATTTTAAGGCATCACTCAACAATTTCGAAACTTAAAACACAAACTAAACGTAATACAAAGTTTCCCGTGTAGCACACTAGCGCCATCTAGTATCAACGTAAGCAAGCTAACAAGCTGTCTGTTTGCAGGGCTCGGACCCCCGCGTGGCGACGTGCCGCGGCCGGCTGCAGACCAGGCGTTGCCAGCTCAACCAGGAGATCAACAAGGAGTTGCGGCTGCGAGCCGGCGCTGAGAACTTGTTTAAGGTAACTAGGAAATTATACCTGAAGTTTGTGGTGTGGAAATTAAGCGCGCTCAAAAATGTTGTGGGCAAAATTGATCTTATTAGGGGTAGAGGGCTAGACCACTATGGACGATTCTACCATATCTATGGCAAAACACGCAGTGTCTCAAAATTTTAAGCCGTCCGAAAGCCTCCATGGCTCAACGACAGTCATCTAACGATTTCAATCGTCTTAATGTGCACGAAAACACGCTTCCAAAACACGGAAACGTTCTAGAACTTTTCGTCGTTACTGTCCTATTATTGTGTTTCTGACTGATATTTCAGTGCTAATTAAATAACAGTTTTATAAAACATTGCAGTAACCGACTTCAATGTATTCAAGAACAAAAAAAAAATCAAGCATTACACGAAATCGTAGCAAAAACACCTCGCGTTAGTACAGTAGGAATGAAATACCCAAACCTGATTATCAGTGCAGTCGAGACAAGACATCAACTCAACTATAAAGATCGTCCATCAAATCTATCCGTACATACAGACAGCGATGAAATGTCACTTTCTCTCAGTCACGAACGAAAACTGAGACTATACTATGCTGCACCACAATATAGTGACAAACAGTAGTTAAACTCATATACAGGGTTTATTGAAAGCAGCGCATCACCTATTGCAGGCAGCCTGTCCACCATCAATCCCATCATTTGTTCTACGATATTATTTTGATAAATAACATAAAAAAAAATTTTTACTTCCTCTGTTATTTATTGCTCTGTATTTTGTAAAAAGCATGTACTTCGTTTTTGATACATACGTTCAGTGCGCACACATCTTTAAAATTTCTTTCTATAACACAAAAAAAAAAAACAAAAAAAAATTCTTTCTTGAACACTTCCTCCAGAAGCCGAAATACATGTTGGTGAGTAGTGTGTATGAGTACGTTGTTCGAGCGCTCACTACGGAGTTTAACTACTGTTAGTATCTCATTGTAGCTATACTTTGGCACTCGCCTGAGGATACAGTCGAGATTTCTATTCGAGATCCTATCTAGTTAAGTCCCCTAAAAAGTTTTACTGTTTTTTGCTCAGCAAAAAAGTGTAGCACAATTTAAATATTCATGAGATTAATTCCAGATACTTACGTGCCTGTCACCTTTTAGTTATTAACTGATTAATATAGGATAGTGGTCGGCAAAGTTTGGCTCTGGAGCCGCATGTGGCTCTTTGGCTCTAAAAAAATATACAAACCTGAGTTACTCGAACTTTTCAATGAGATGTAAGGACATTGTTCACATAAATAAATATTTAATAAGTACGAAATCTAGTGTATTACTTATTTCGTGTAATAAAAGTTTACCAAACATGCAGTTTTGTCTCCAAAATTTTTATTGTTGTAATGTGCAATATTTGGTTCCCTGGCTATAAGTTTGCCGACCACTGATATAGGAAAATTAAAAAAAAAACCGTATGCTATAATTTTTTTCTTATTTTTAAACAAGTGTCATGGTGGAGAAGTGGCGTTTTAAAATAAGTTTATCACCAAAGGTTGAAAAAAAAATCTAGACTTTTTTTTATAAATAGTTGATGATAGATCGGTAAAAGTTTCTATATGTATTTATTTTTTATCTGTAATGGATTTTCTAAAATATAAAATTGTTTTTTTATGGTCTCAACTAGTCACGATACATTGAATAAAAACGACAAACGAAATGTGATATTGTAAAAACAATGTAATAACCTTTTTAGCAGCACAGCACTTTGGACATTAAAGTTAGCGGTCAATTGTCTTCGGAACATTACAATGAATCATTTTTTGCGGACGTTGACTTGAGTGTGTGGGCCTGGCTAAAGGAACTTTACACCTATATAGTCGCTTGACCCTAGTTGCTTACTCGCTGACTGTCCAAACAACTAGCCAGTAAGCTGCAACAGCTACATTAAGTGGGTTACCTCATTGTACGGGCTTAATCAGTTGATCTTTAACGTAAAAGATGAAGGCAACCAAAATTCAAGGGGGTGGATAGGAGAAGGAAAAATATAGGGTTGCATATAAATAACTTGTGCATAGAATTCTATTCCATTGACGACCCTTGTAGCGGTACTGAGACAAAATCAAGTCTTCTTCAGCTATCTCAATCAGAAAGCTGAAATTTTCACAAATAATTTATTTCTGTTACCGCTATAACAATAAATACTAAAAATAATAAAAAAATATTAAGGCTTTCCTCGTACAATAAACGTGATTTTTTCGTATTTATTTGCTCAATACATTTTCTTTTATAGATGATGATACGGAACCTTTGTACGCGAGTGTGACTCGCACTTGGCGGTTTTTTAATGTTTACATATTAGAAGCCTCCATTAGAACGCAACCTTAAACAACACACGCTGTGCACGTTCCACGCGAGTGACTAGTTCTGGGCATTAGTACTAATCTCGTGTAAAGTCGTCATAAGGCGATTCGTGAACCGTGACACCCTCGGGTCCTTGACCTTTGACCTTTGTACACCTCTGAGAATTGAACGACAGTTCTTGATGACTAATAGGTTACCTAGTCGAGGCGCTAAAGTCCAAGCACGTTAACCTGTCCGTTTGTTACCGTCAGATAACCGTCTTTAGAGAATTTAAGTATTACGTATGCAATTTTTTATAAAAAAGATAATTAGAATCGAATACGTGAGACCAACGTTCAAACGACTAGGCTATCACTGCTTTGAAGATACCTAAAAGATAATAATATGTGTATTTCCAGGCGACGACAAATCGAAAGCTACGTGAGACGGTAGCCCTGGAGCTGAGCTTTGTCAACTCCAACCTGCAGCTGCTGAAAGAGCAGCTGGCCGAGCTGAACTCCTCAGTAGAACTGTACCAGGGTGACAGGTAACTACACTTAGAATTCTATTCTAAGGTACAGGTCTATAACGAAACATGCAGGACTGCTATGAACTCCCGACGAGTATCACTCGTTTCGCTTGACCGACAATTTCTTGGTAACTCATAATTATTATAAGCGTTTATTTAACTCGTTTTCTTTATTTATAAATCTTTGTTATTGAATGCCTTAGGGAGGGATGTAATACAATAGCTTAAAGATGTCTCAGTATTCTGGATAAACCGATAATTTTTAAGAATACTTTCTATTTTGTATATGCTTAAAAAAAATAGAACGTACTGTCCTCCAAAAACTGAAATTTGAATAAAACGCTAAGAAGGCGCGGACCAAAATTGTGTACAAATTGTCTTACTTAAAACTACATCTACCCTCATAAAACAAAAATAATGCGTGTTTTGCACTAAATTTGAAGCACGTAGCAATTAAAGTACCTACTGAATTAACTATAAACCTCAATTCACCCATTAACTGTTAAGATTAAACTTATTAACATTGGCCTCGGTTTCTTTGCTTATAAATTATTATAGTTAACCCAGTTTACCTACGATTATGAAGAAAATTAGTTTTTAATTCATTAAAAAGTGTTATTATGCCACTTTTAGGTACAATTTTTTATGGCCCTAATTATTTATTTTCACAAATCCCTTTAGATACTGCTAATCGTACCTAAATGTGTAATTATTTAATTTTTGTACTTATACAATATACTCCACAATTTTCAAAAATATACAAACGTTCTGTAAAAATAAAATATTGCCTACATAACACTGTTATATCTTTTTAAATGTCTGTAGAAATTCTGAACGCCTATAATTTCGCAACGTCCGGCCATAGAAAACTAAACAAAAATACTATAGATTAAAACACCGGCATAGATTAATTACAACACTTATAAAAGAGCGCGAAAACTTTGTTTCCGCGGTCCGTCATTGTTGTCATTTCCCGCCATTCACCGATGAAGCATAGACTCACAAGACGCCATATTGGAAAAAAAAATGCAATATTAACTCGAAACTGTCTACTAACTTTTTAATTGGGTAAGAATTGAATATGTATATAATCATTAAGAATTAGAGCAGTTATGTTTAAATTTGAATAATTATAATATCACATAATATCACTGATTTCATTAAGGACAAATTATTATACCATTATACCTACTTAAAAGGTTTTGTTTTGTCAACGTGATACACAACTTTAAAAAATAAAAAAATTGCACGTTTGGCATAATTATTGTCTAAAAAATGTATGCAGATTTTTTTTTATAAGATTTATGGCTTGGATGAGAATTTCATGCAGATAAAAAATACTACTACATATAAAATAGTTATCTTAAAGTCGATATTAACATCAATGGCCCATAAATAAATAAAAACTAAAATTCAAACACATAATTCCGTTTTGTTTAGACTTTACTAACAAAAAAAGAATTTTATAGCTTCCTTTTCCAGTAGTCATTCTGAACGCCATGGGAAGTCTATTCCATAATAGGCGCCTTGAGATATGTTAATACGGTAAAGTAAAAGGTCTTAAGTAAATTATTATTTTTTTACGGAATTGGCAGAGGAGTTAGTGGCCAATCCAAATGTCGAAAGTTATTCGACATAGCTTAACGACTAGTATCTAACGATAACACTCGAGACTCCGAAGCACGGAAACGCTCAAGATATAGCACTAACTATCATCTACTCAATCACTTACAATATTATATTATCTCAAACAACTTCCTCTCCTCCTTACAAGTCACTTACTACAAAATAAATATTTTACTCACATCTTTCAGAATACAGAAATGTAACAAGATATAAAACTCAAAATATAACTTTTTCTACTTACGTCATTTCACCAAGGAGCCCGCTATTACAGATGACAACGTAATGGGCGCGGCGAATCTTTGTGCAATTTAACAAACGAAAGCAAAAACTTGAACGTTTACCTGACTGTACCTAATCTAAGTCAATTTAGTTTTTACTCAACAGATTAACTATACAGAGCTAGACCAATGGAATTTTTTAGAGGAAAACTGATCTTGCGCGTCAGTGACTACTTTTTTTTGACTATTGAAAGGCAACTTTGTTACGTATTAGAGACTTCATCCTTAATTCCGTATTCCGTGATACTCTGCTCTCTTCCCACTTTTAACTGGGCACATCCTCCAGAAAAACTATTACGATGATGTAAATACATTTATTTTATTTTGTAATTTATTTTAGGTAGATAATTTAAATTTTTAAGGTTTTGACTTTCGTTTAAAGAGCTGTTAGTTTTTTGAACGAAATAAAAATTTGATTTTAACTTTGATTTTATATACTGGTGTGAATAAATAGGAAAGAATTAAAAAAAAAACATCTTTAAACTGGTACATAAATCGAACTTCGTCGTTGGACAAAGTGACATAACCCAGTAATTAAATAAATCGTTGTATTCCAGCAAAGAATGCGTGATGCCGATGATTCCCCTGGGGCTGAAGGAGACCAAAGAGGTGGACTTCCGGGAGCCCTTCAAAGACTTCATCCTGGAGCATTACAGCGAGGATGCTGCCGCTTACGAAGACGCTATCTCAGACTTCATGGATATGAGACAAGTGGGTCACCCCTATATTTTATGAGCATACGACTCCCTTGATGATTTGTCGTTGATAACAGCAGGTCCATGCAAGATTGGTGCTAGTGCAGATAATAAATAAAAATAAACACTACACACTCATAGTCCCACACTAGTATTCCTTTTCGTAGGTAAAATAGACAACATAGAATTACACGAATATTCTCTGACCGAGAACAGAAATTTGAATTCATTATTCCAATTTTCTCACGCTGGGACCCTAACCCAGGGCCTATTAAACGACGATCTGGCATTGTAAGAGATGCGTCATTTATACGGGTCCTGGAGTCCTTGGCAGAAGCGATAGTGGCAATCCATCGTCGGAAGTTTATGCCACCCATCACCTTAAACACGCCGATCGCTTAGGATCAATGGGACTTGCTAAGATTGGACTGTTTTTCCGACATTTCCAGGCGATGCGTACCCCTGTGCGGTCGACGGCAGGAGTGGCGCTACTGTTCAAGTATTACAACCAGCTATACTACATCGAGCGCCGGTTCTTCCCCCCTGACCGTAGTCTAGGGGTCTACTTCGAGTGGTTCGACTCTCTCACTGGTAACTAGGACAGTTAGCTTTATCCTCATAACAGTCAATACATAACTCACACTCTCCTCAAGTCTAAATAAGGTCTTTTTGCATTGCGCCTTCATAACTACATATGACCTTTTCCAGGAGTACCATCATGCCAAAGAACAGTAGCTTTTGAGAAGGCCTGCGTGCTTTTCAACATGGCCGGCATCTACACACAAATAGGCGCAAAGCAGGTATGCAGAAATAAGCACAAATACATAGCTTACATCTGAATTATAATCTATAACTGGAGTATAATCTTTATAACACCAAGAAACATTAACTATCAAAGAGTATCAAGGTGTATGACTCCGGACCAAAATTTCGCATTTTCATAAAATGCAATTTTGTAAATATGTTAGCGTTTTGCTAATCTTTTAATTTAATGGCAACCAGAATTCGAAATCTGGCGAAATTCAGACAGATGTCTTAAATAATTAAAAGCCAAAAAAGGGTTACTTACTGGGATAAACTTGTATACTAAAACCCCTCAATCCTGGGTTGTTCCAGGAGCGCAACTCATGCGCAGGTCTGGACGGCGCAGTAGACGCGCTGCTGCGTGCAGCCGGCACGCTGCGATACATCCACGAGAACTTCACCAACGCACCCTCTGTCGACCTTGCCGCTGATACTCTGCTCGTGCTGGGCGCGCTCATGACGGTAAACTTAGAATTAAAGCCAAGTTTATTGCTATTATTGTCTCTTCTATGATGGACCGCCATTAGTGCATCATGACTTACTTATTTTTGAGTCTTGCACTCTTGGTATGGTATCAATGTCGTTCTTATGATTGTAAGAGGCAGGTTTTAGCCGTATTTACAGACACTAAATCGTGACTTAAACTTCATCGCAATTTTGAGTATACTTAATGAGAGGCAGCTCTTTTCCCTGTTTAGAGTCGTTAAAACGTGTATTATAGTCCTGCATCACTCGGCAACTGTTCACGTTTTTGGATGATCGAAGCCTTGGTTATTTCTTGAGGTCTGTCTAGGAAGTTCCTCTTACTGTTACTCTATTTATCTATCCCTCCCCCCACAGGCTCAAGCGCGCGAGTGTCTATTCGAGAAGCTGCAGCTGCAAGCGCGGCAGGCGTGCGGCGCGCGCGAGCGAGAACTACGTGACGACCTGGACATGTGTCTGGACCTGGCGCAGGAGAGCGCGCAGCTCGCACACACATACCACCAGCTTTATGAGAAGGTGCACACACATATCTTAATATAACAATATAGCGTACGTGTGTTTGTCACTGAACTCCTCATTAACGGCTGGACAAATTGAAATATAAAATATGTGAGGTATTTTTCCCTCAAAAATCGAGTATGGTTTCGAGCCACAATTGGACACGGCAGATGGTGCTGATGTCGAGATACTTCAAGGGATCTGCCAAATATTGGATGTCCTTTATTATCGTTCAAGTCATAATAATAGCGAGAGTCCTACATTGAACATCCATCTCAATTCCTACCAAACTTCTTCCTCAGATGCAGACTGAAGGAGTGTTCAACTATGTGCCATACTCGTGGGTGTCTCTCGTCCACGTCAAGACTGAATTCTATAAAGGTAAGAGAGCGTTCAAATACATATTATATTAACGCAATTTTTAAAGATTTTTGATACCACCTCCTCCCATATAACCCGCCATTAGGGTTTCTGTACCCCCTACTCCCTAAATATTATGTAATACCTAAATGACCGTTTTTTCTAAAATTGTAATTATTTTAAAGATTTTTTCAAATATTTTATTTCTTCATAGGAGTACTTTATCTTTACGTCTTAAAATACGTTTGCTTGTTTTTTTTACTCTGTCCTATAGTAATTCCTGTGCTGACCAAGACGCGAAAAAACATTTTTCTTACTTTCATACTTATTACCTTATTACACACCGGTTAAATAGCTCGCCATGGAGTATAAAATAAAGCAAGGTTTATAAAGACAGCACTGTATTTCAGCGCTGGCCCATCAGTACTGTGCGACGGGGCTGCTCAACGCGACAGAGCCGCCGCCACCGGGCCGCCTCGCCTCTGTCTACGCTCCCAGCGACTCTCACAACGACGGTACTCACATTATATCATAAAATAGAGAGACTAAGGGTTAACTTTTGAGCCCTTTTAAACAAAAATGCTGGCAGGTTAATTATATCTTTTTGCCAAAATGTGATTTCATATCACAGAGACTATGTTTCATTATTATAGTTATACTTACATGATGGAATGTGAACACTAAAAAAATGTTATTATTTTTTTTTATCGGGTTCAATTTTTTTCGTTCCATCAAAAGTGTACTGCATCTACTATCTTTTAGGAGCGTTTCCTTAACACCCTGTATAATAAGTGGCTAATTAGCGAAATAAAACAAAACGCTCCGTATAACATTACGAACTACAGAGAAACGTCATTCATTCATACACACGTAAATCGAAACGTAATTGACAGAAATTTTACATTGACATTAACATTGACATTAACATTGACATCTGTCAGTCAGATAGACATAGAATGTCATGTCTTTTTGACAAACTGAGTGACCGAATTTCGAATTCTACTCGATTCCTTACTGTCAGATAAACAAAATTAACAACTACCTAGTTTGTGATTATACATTTCTTTACAGGCACAATAACCCCAACATTGAAATACGAAGGAGAATTGGAGCACACAGCGCTGGGCCGCGCGCACCTCGTGGAGGCCTTGGCCCTGTACGAGGAGGCCTTGAGACTACAACGAATGTGCCGGTAACTATACAGTAACAATAACATCTATATTACACAAGAGACAGTTTGAAAAACAATTCGCCAGTACTTAATGTTTGTAATTTTGAACTCAGTACTCACCCGACACGCCGAAATATTTACAGAACACTTGAAGCCCAAGAACTAACTACACTACACTAATCACCACACTACACACTACATTACACTATTTGCTTCGTTTTTTGTACACACACGCATAAAGCACACTTATGTATATTTTAAAGTCATCGAAATGCACAAATCGCAAGGATTTTTATTTATTTATATAATTATTTCGATGTTGATCGCAACGGCTCGTAGCTCGTAACGCGCGCGCCGCGCGCATCGAACTATAAGCGGGGTTCTCATTTTTACCACTAGGTGGCGGCATTAGTTCGTACATAGTCATTGAAAACGATGTTTTGGCGGGATTATAAGATCGCGACCACAGAGCAAGGAATGTATCTGCGTGATCGAGACCAATTTTTTTTTATTCCACAGTTTTTATAATTATAGAGCCATCTATTGAAAACTTTTTAAAACAACTTTTTAAAAGACTCTCGATTCGGAACAAAATTAATTTGTACTTTATATCGTAATAATTACTTACGGATGCCTGTGTGTAGGTTTTTAGGATTGCCCCCGTACGATAGCAAACAGAAATATTGACGTCAATACTATATTAGGTACTGGGTGACGTTTGTCGTGCGGTGTGAAGAAGCGTGGTGGGGCATTATCGAGAGGGATTAACGTGTGTGTGTATGTTTCAGTGAGTTACGTAACAAGGAGGCTCTGTCGCGCACGGTGCACGCGCAGCGCGAGCGCGCAGCACGCGAGCGCGCGGCGCTGCACGACGAGCCCGACTTCGCTGATATACTGGACGCGCCGCACATACTACGTGAGTGATACATTGATATTATATTGGATTTTAATAAATAAATGAACGCTAACACTCATACCCCCGCAATAGGGTGGCATTGACAACACTAATAACACATCACTAACACACATGACCCGAGAACAAATATTTATCTGTTACATAAATATCTGCTCACCGGGAATCGCAACCGGGACCCCTCGCTTCGCAGGCAGGGTCACTACCAACTAGGCTACGGGGTCGACAAAATTTTTACATAGGTAGTTTAGCGGTTTAGCAAGTGACCCCTTGAAGTATCTTGATCTTTTCAAATCGTAAAAGAAATCAAAATTGAGCTCACTTTTTTGTTCTGAGAACTGAATCTATATACCTACATAATTTTTAAGTCTAGTTTTATGTATAGGTACTTAAGCTTGAATATTTAGTCTCTATTCTATTCACAGCATCATCCAAATTCCAACTGGCGTTAACTCCGCCAGACTTCGCCCAACATCGAGTGGAAGACCTGTTTAAATCCCTCGGCCCCATCGCGGTGTTCTCCGCCAAGCGACACTGGAGCGCCCCGCGGCTCGTGCAGCTCCAGAAACACTCGGACCGAAGCCCCGAGGAGGACCGCAGCGCCCTCAAGCGGCGAACTAGCGATAAACGAGACCGCTCTGAAGATAACAGTACTTATTATAGGTTAGATTTTTTTGCTTATAATCAAATTTTAATGTGTATTCTTGAAGATATTATGAATGATTTTTATGTGTGTCTGCATGTATGTATGTATGTCTATTTCTTTGGGACGCTCTGCAACCGAAGCTACTTGACGGATTTCAACGAGTGAAGTGTCAGTCAAATCGTCTTTATTGTAAGTGTCATAGGTTGTAATTTTTTTAAATCCCCCTTCCCCAATTTTCAGCTTTCGGTATTTTTTGTTTTTCTATTTATGATTACTACTTAAAAGTAAAAGAAGTGTGGAGAAATTTCTTTCCCCTTTCGTCTCCCCATTTTAATGGGGGAAATTAGGGGAGATTTAAAAATAATTGACGTACAGAAGTGTATAATTGATACCTACATGAATAAATGATTTTGAACTCTGAATTTACAGCCATATCATCAGAAACGACGAGAAATACACCGACCACAGGCGAGTCACGAAGCAAAATGGCGTGTACATCACCGCGTTCGACAACGGATATGATTACCACCCGAAGGTGTTGGATTACGACGTATATAGGAAGGAGTATCAGGAGCACCGGGAGCACCGCGAGGGGAGAGACGGCAGAGAGGGGAGAGAGGGGAGGAAAGTCCGGGGGAGGAAGGGGGAGCTGCGGCGAGTGGCTAGTGAGTACAGCGTGGCCAGCATGCAGGATGAAGGGTTCGGGTTCTCTGTGAGAGGGGACGCGCCGGTTATCGTCGCTGCTGTTGAGCCTAACTCTTTGGCTGATGTGAGTTTTCTTTCTATCCATTTATATTATGTACTTTAAAGTGGTTTTTATTCACTATGTTTCGTGGGATGGAGGTTAGTTAACTTTTTTCCCGATTTTGTTAAAACACTCCCAATTTTCGGCAGTCAGGGTATCTGTTTTTCCAATAATGATTTCTATACCTGATTTTTTTCGTCGTGATTTATAAAGTAAACAATCTTACAGTGTCTTTTTATTGTAATTATCGATTTAAAAATTAGACAGACACAAATTAAAAAAAAAAGGAATAAACAACAATACAATGTTAAAACAAATTGTACTTCTAAATTTTTTTTTTAATTAATTAAATAAATAAAAGTATTGCCAAGACTGTTTACCTTTTAAATTACGACGAAAAAAACGAGGCATACGTCAGTTATTTTATAT
>LGAG01002176.1:0-11863 GCA_001278395.1 Lerema accius
AACGTGATAACTGCACTGACCTGAATGTCGAAACTTCTTAATATCCAAAACAATGAAGCTTCTTTGTTACCGTTTATAAAACAAATCCATATCTCTGGTTATAACATCTGGGGCACGGTAGTCCTCCACGAACACGAGCCGATCGAGGCGCAAGAACATCTTTTTGGATGTTTCCGCTTTACGTTGGTTTTTTAATTTTCACATTTTTTTCTTGGATACCACATAAATAAAGTGTCGGGATATGATATCCATAGTAGACCTATTATGATAAAGTTTTAATTGCGTAGCTTCTAGGTAATTCAGATTTTGTTGATATATACATATATATAAAAAACCCTGATTTCGGTGCTGACTCACTAATGAGTCATCAAAATTC
This sequence comes from Lerema accius, assembly GCA_001278395.1. Classification (NCBI taxonomy): domain Eukaryota; kingdom Metazoa; phylum Arthropoda; class Insecta; order Lepidoptera; family Hesperiidae; genus Lerema; species Lerema accius. Next base: position 377 of record LGAG01002176.1, read on the forward strand.
CCGAAGTCTAAATCCCAAACAAATCGTAGTTCTCTTGTCCGTTATTCTATACTTTTCTGCTTACTTAGCTTAGTTTATAACGAGTACCTACCGCCTTGACTTTGATGAAGTAATGTTTGCTATTGTTGTTTACTGCGGTGCCTATATTCGAGTTGTTAAGTGCTGAAACAAACTTCCCTGATTCCAGTTAGTTTGGCTATTCTAGTTTGTTATTTGATTTAGTGTTAGTTAGCTCCATACTTATTAATGTCAACTGTCCTTCTAACTGGATTATATCCTACACACAATAATTATGTCGATATTGAAAAATGAAATGATAGAAATCGTAAGTCTACCAATGTTAAAAGTCACGCATCGTGGTGTATTGGTAAGTTTGGTCATTATTATAGCATATTTAACATTGGACGCCTCACTCGCATTGGAGATCGTGTCATGCCGCCCGAGTCATTGTACCCTCAACAAGATTGAATATTATAGCTAATTGGTGATCGTCTGGAGACGGCCGCCGCTCGCTGTCCGCTGACAGATCGTCACAAGATAATACTGATTGTGTTATTCACGAAATCACCCTTAATTTTAAATACAGTATAGACGATACGTCTCTTCATTTGGTGTTCACTGTTGATCATCATCGTAAGTATCGCAACTATAACTGTTGGCTCCGCTAGGCTCCGAATGCCTCACTGATCAGTGACATAATTAAATACAAACCTAATAATAAACCGACATAGTGGGTATCGTACGGATACCACGGATTACGCAGTTCAATGCTATACGTTGCATTCCGTACATTTATGTGTATTAAATTTGATCTAGTTTTTTCTATCTAAGCTGCGCTAAGCCGTGATAGTTTTGCTAACAGAGCTGGCGGAAAAAAGGAAAAGTTTATTTGAGTCTATACACCTACTCGTACCTGTTCTAATTTACAACATTGTTTACCTAAAAATTTACGGCAGTGAATTGCCGAAGGTAATGCAAATCTAATTAAGTTGTTTTGACTTTGAATTATAATCGAGAACGTCACAGCGATAAATGAATAGGTAATATTCTACTGGGCACTGTCGGACTTGCATATTTTGCTGCTGTCCTGACACCTTTATGTACGAGTATATCATATTACCGACCGCTCTGAAGCGACAAAAGAGTCTGACACGTAGAAATAATAGCTAATATAGATACATGCAGATGATATCATAATAATAGTATGACTGTACGGCGCGAGGCGAGTGGCGAGTCCGAACTCCAAACTACAGCTGTTGTGATGTTTTGAGCTTCGTATCATGCCCTTTGCTTTTTTTGATATCGCCGATCCTTCTATGTGTATTATTATGATGAATTAAACTATCCGATCTGTACGAGTAGACACTGTGTGAGGAAAAAATGATGATTTGATTCATTTTCTCAGAAATAACAAGTAAGCGAGGCACCACCGATAGGATATTTTGCTTACTCATCCCGTTTGTTTTTTATTAGAACCACTTGCGAAGTAACGAAGCATTAATAGACATTGTTTTAAAATAGTTTTCAGCCACAGGTGTCCCTGTCACAGTTCTAAAAACCAAGATTCATGAAGTAACACGTTATAAATGATTAGAAATCTATTAAAATTGGTATGTCTAAGATAATGACTATGAGTGTGACTTTCTGTTATTGTGGCTTCGAACGAAGGGTCCTACTAACGATTTTTTAACCATGTACCTAACGTATTTTTATCGGTTCAAAGTTCATAACTCAAAAGTAATGAAAGTTTAAAATTAGATTTAGAAGGCAGCCGCGCGTCCCACGTTGTGTTTGAGAAACCCTACCTACCTCAAGGGATCAATAAAAAGTACATTATATTTAGCAGCTCGCGAACACGAAACGCGAACTCCTAATTTTTCAAAGCTATCCGGCTGTTATTGTATACTTCCGGCGACATCCGGTGACTGTTTTTAGATCTATCTATGGTATGAGTGGCACCCTTTTAATGGGTCACTTACAAAAAACTGGACATAACAGTTATAGGATGGATAAGAGATGAAGTGACGATGATTTACGAGTATGGTTGCACCGGTGTGCAATCGCGGGTCACGTATTTCTAATCCTAATGACTCAGTTATGTTTAGTTAGTGATTGACCGACACAGTAAGTTGGTTGGATTTTATCAACGATTCCGGAACGAATTCCGCCAACAACTGGTCTCTCCCGGCCTCATTAAAATGATTTGCTCTGAGATCTTTAGAAAATCTCGGCCCGTTCAATTAGTGAGTATTACGCAACGAGAGGTCTCGGCATCGCCGCGGTGTCGTACTCTCGTACTACAACTGAAACAGAATGTACAGATGATTTGCTAAATGAGTAATGTGGTGATCTTGCCGCTAATCGCCGCCGTTAGCGTGGCGCATCGCAACCATTTGGGACAAAAATTCGTAGTCAATTGGAGCGAGGTCAGACACGAGTAGTTCGGGGACCCGCTTCTCGGCCGCGGCCGCCTCGGCTCTCGGTTTTACGCATTATCGATGAAGAGCTGCTCCCGTCGTTTTTACGATGGAACGTCTAACACGCGATCACGACAAGCCGATTTGTAGGTTTTTTAATGCAATTCAAACATTGAGACACGCTAAAAATACGCTAAATATCTGTAGGTATATGGATATGCAACTAAACAATTGTTTCTTGAAAATTTAAGATGTTAAAATAACAATATTACCTCATTTGGATATACTATACTAAGCTAAATAAAATTAGAAGGATGGGATGGAGAATAAACATGAATATTGTAATCTATAAGTAAGTAACCGAGTCAGAGTCGGATGCGGGTCTGTTGGCGAACGCAAGCCCGGAGCGCAGCGCGGGCTGCTCGCTACGAGTATAGTGATACTGAGTACAGAAGTCGTGCGTCTGTAATTACCTGAGAACACGCCTTGCATCGCATTACAATGACGCACGTCATATTGCCAACAAACGGAAGCGGATAATCCCAAAGAAGAAAAAAAACCACTAGTGGTTACCATCAGCTAGTATGGTGTCGTTTCAAGATGGCTTCATTGTTGAAGACAAATTCAAGTTAATACTTGAGTGGCAGAATAACGAAAAGGCACGTTTCGATACCTTTATTCCTTTCAAGATTCAATGTAGAAAAACTCTTTACAGTAATTCAATAATAAACAACAGGTACTACAGTATAATATTATCTGTTAACCAAGATCTTACGCGGTTGCCACAGGTCGCCCGACGTGAAACTTTTCATTAATTACTTTAATCTATACGAGTTGCCATAAGCAATGAATAACAAATTGTTCTCTAAAATTCAAAAGCCTAGCAATTGTAGGTAGGTATTTGTTTATTTAATTCAGGTATCGCTTATTTAATAAAATAAAGCTACGGTGAAAGCCGCGAGTTCAGCGCGCGGTTCCGCCGGCAACGCGGCGCTCGAGCCGGCTTCTCCAATTAATCGGATTACTTCGAGCATAATAAAACGAGGAGCCGTCGCAACGACATCATCATTTATCCCACACACTAATCTAAATGAACGAACCGAGCGACCTCCGTTTAATTGAATATCGAATACCTATAGAACTTTACCAATGTATTACTAGCCATGCCAAGGAGATACCGCACTGTTAACTTGACTCTAGACTAGCTCTAGCTCACAAAAATATCGTTTAAAATTAACCGGGACGAAGAGAAAGCTCGTCTGCGGCCTGATGCTGAAACGTGATTCGGTTGTGGAATGACGGAGGGACCGAGATATATGCCCATATTAAACATAGCGGTGGTTCGTTACAGATGTTTTAGATAAGCTGCATCTCTAATACGGAAGCGGGTTGTTGACTGATCAACTCTGATACATGTACATAGTAATATCAATAAAAATTTTCGAGATCAGAAAAAAACCGAACTTTTTCGATGACAACGATTTTCAAATGTGATAGATTTTAATTTCAAATGTGATAGATAGAGACAAATAATTATGTTAATTTGTCAATTTTCTTTTAATTTAGTCCTTTTTTTTCTTTCTATCAAATATCAAGATATATTATATTTCAATTTTACGGAAATATATTTTAGTATAAAGCTTATGGTTTTATCCGACAGTCCCCCCATTTAGAAATGTATCAATAACGAGGGTATTAAAATTATCACGATATGATCATCATTACAATGAAGATTATTGTAATAAACTGCATTCTTCGCAACACAAAGGGTATCGGTATGTGGTTTATACCGGTGTCCACGTACACGGTAGGTGGAGTGAGCACGTGCGTCGATTGCTTCTTGGAAGTTGCCAGTTCCCCCCAGATTGTATAATGAATTTGACCCAATTGGTGTGACATACACGCTATTAGATTTGCGAATCGGTGTTGATAGCAAGAACTTGTTAAACTTAGTTAGCGCGTCAGATGAGCTTTGACGCCGGTGTTTCCCCTTTTTTGGGTCTTAAAGGTAAAAACGTGACCCTATTACTAAGTCTCCGCAGTCTGTCTGACAGCAGGCTGTATCTCATAAAGCATAATAGCTAGAAAGCTGAAATTTTCACACATTAATATAGCAGCAAATACTTAAAAAAATGAAATATTAAGGGTGTCCCTATCCGTATACACATTAAAAGTGTGCTTTTTTCAACAAACCTGATTTTATAGATGATGGTATAGAACCCTTCGTGCGCGAGTGCGCGACTCTCACTTGGCTGGTTTTATTAATTATGATAATTGATAAGTTATTGCTTAACTGCAGCTGATTATTACCTTCCTGACGAAGTTGTAGTTGTAGAAGCTCCAACATAAAGGGCGTTAAGCAATGGCTCGTGATTCTCGTGACGTAGTCGTCATCACATCACAATGTGCGCACCGTGCACGTGTCGAGTTCTGACGACCCGACGCACATGATGACATAACATCATGTAACGGATGAGAACTCGATCAGATTTCCGCGTTCAAATGAAGTAACATATAAATGTATAATAGGACAGTCTTTGGCGTCTCCTCTAGTCTATTTACCTTGTCGCTGTGTCCTACAATATTGTAACGGTGTCGTTGTTTCGGACACGGCAGCTGCAGACGCCTAATTACAATTAATTATAAATTATTTAAGACATTATATTTAAGACATTATAAGGAAGGCTCAATTTTACATAAATGTCCAAAAATTGCAAGGAGCGCGAGAGTCGCTACAAAAGCCGGAGCTGTCAATCTTCCTGGACGCCTTGTCTCTCCAACGAGGTCGCATCCGATGAAGACTGAGAGGTGGTCCAGGCCTGGGTCATGTGCTGTTGTTTTTGGTCAGTAGGTGTCTATTTCAGGGAAGTCTGACATAACTTTACCGGCCGGATCTGGTAGAGTAAACTTTGAGTGTTTTTCCTCACGTCTCACAGGAGACAATAAAAAAAAACTTCCTGGAAGGAACGAATGGACTCACAGTATACATTGGTTGTAAAGATAGTAGCAGACACGCGGCATATCGCTATCGACTTCCAGTCCCCGAGCGGTCCAATACGATGAATGATGCATGTAATGGGAGGTACGTGGGCCGGAGGAGTGAGGTGCACTCGACCCGCATTCTGCTCATGTCGCTAAGATGGAGTTGCATTCTGTCAGGGTTGCCTACGACGGCGCGGCGGCCCTTCTGGCCTGGCAGCTCCTGCTGCAGCATCTTACTACTCCAAAGCAAACCATTACAACATTGTTGTACACGTCCGTTTATTATTATTATCAGATATTTGTATATTATTAGTACTATTCTATCTACGTCGTATTAAATATGCTATACTTCAATTTATTCTCTTCACGAATGATACTTACAGATCTACTTACAATGATAAATTCTACTACAATCTACTTTTTACTGAACTTGCTACCAAGTGAACAAATCAGCCAAAAATAATTAATTTTTGTGACCCAATATTCTATTTTACAAAATTATTTTCAATTATCTTATACGCGTGTACAAACAAATACGATAAGTAGCGAGTGATAACCCTAGCCTGACCTAGTAAAATATTGACTAAGTGCGACAATGAAATTGGAATGCACTTAGCAGTGAGTCCGGGCCTCGTACTCGTCCCTCCACCAGCTTGTACTCGTACATACCTACTAATATAATGTCATGACATCGCTATTGATATTATTGATAACAACGAGAGACACCTGTTATCATCCGCGCGACCGTCCGAGTTAACCATTAAAATTATTTCAATTCCTGTGTCTCCACCAAGCTGCACTCCGCGACCCACCATCTAAATAAGTCAAATAGCACGCCCGTGACCCGACCCGGTCACGACGACGCAATTTACATGTACGATGCAATAACAATATTTACGCATCTGTGTAAACATACAAACAGAAGCTGTGAGGCCACGATAACGTGAAAAGTAAGAGCGCGAAGCAGGAGGGCTTCGCTTCGATACGTTATCCTCTAATTAATACTGTGTAATTCTACGAATATCTGATATTATAAGAATATTGTCCGTGGCTTTACCCCGAGGAAATATAAATCTGTTATGGAAGCTTTATTATGGAGAATTGAATGCGTTTAAATGTGTGTGCAGTTTCAAGAGTAACCCGGGACACAATATATTTTTTTTGCATTAGTATCGGTTGCAGCGTGACTCGTATAGTATGCAGCGGCTGAAATAACGATTGTGCAAGAGACGCGGGTCGGTGACACCACGTGACACTGACGCTGCACGGGACCGGACTCCACGCGCGCCGTCCAACGTCACGTGACGTCACCTCACTTGCGGCTGCCCACTGCCACCCGCGGCCCGACTGTGACGTGTGAGAATGTGTGTCGATTATCAACTATCTGCCTAATTATTTAATTTGCCCGTTATTGATTTGCATTGGACGGCTGTGGTAGCGATCAGAATATAATATATAATACTGTCCTTTGTTCATTTGTGTTCTCCAAGGAACTCACCACACAATAAATCTTGGATTGAAAATATGTGTGCTAAATAAAAAATGGCCAAACAAATATTTACCCCAAAATCTGAATAATGTAAGTACTTCGGCATCGAAATGAATAATATTATGGAGTTGATTACTTAGTATTAGTTCTGGCTAAAATTACTAGATGAAAATGAATTGGTGTCGAATTCTTTTTTATTTGTTTGTTTGTTGCGGCATTGTTCTCGCGGAGACTGGCTAATGGCTATAAAGCGCCAACAAACTCTCGTGAATAAATCACCGGATTAATTGATGACCAAACTAAATGATTGAGTTATTGATTACATAATAATAATGGAATGCGAGCCGAGACCCGACACCCGACACCCAAACACCAGCCGACACTGAGGGGACGCGGACGAAGGAGAGGGCATTTGGCTTGTAGGCTCACTCAGATTAATGTCGACGCCGCAGCCGCTGCCACCGCCACCACTCGCTCCTCCTCTTTACACAAAAAATAAACTTTTACAACGTACTTGTCTTCATTATGAACGACGGCGTCATGATTAGGTACATTCAATTCTAAGACAGCGATTGTGTTTGTTAAGCTAACGATCTTTGTACTTTTTCTCATGTCCGCTTTAAATCATTACATTATCTCTGGTGGACGGCAAGGTCGGCTCTTCGATGATAACTTGTCGAGTAGGTACTATGGCATTGTATTCACTATCAATAGTACGTCAATGATCCCGCCATCATTATCTATTAAATACCTATATTTACGCTCCTTAGTCATGTTATTAAAAGTTACGGCGAATGGAAGAATTTATACATTTAACATACTCGTTTTATATTGTAGTTATTGTCAATTACGGCGTCAGTCAATCGTGATTTTCTAAGATTCCGAATTCAAGTTGATCGAAGGACTGAACTCGTAAGTCCCGTAACAAGCGAGATGTTGGTTTATAGACTGTCAGTCAGCCTGTTGACGTGTCGCGTCGGTACTATTACTTTATTCGAGTCTTAGAATAATAACATAATTATTTTTAAGATTCGAGTAAAGGAAAACCAAACCTTAAGTTTCAATACCTATCGCTAATACATATTATTATAGGTAGCATCGTGCGATGAGCAAATTGTTTTCCTTCTATGATTCAATACAACTTTCGTGGCTTGTTGCCTTGCGTGGGCTTAAGAATAGACCTAAGTGATAGGTATTTACATTACACCTACTTACAACAAAATTAATTATAATCTTAGAGTAATAAAGACGCGGGGCGGAATGTCTGCATCGCTACAAGTTGGTGTTATGTTACTGATCTAAGGTACCTAAGTAATCTGCTTCGCGCCTGGCAGTTTGTTCGCTTTCAGCTGTCGTAAGGCTTGCGGCGATCATATTGCCGCGGACATCCTTCCGCTGATTAGATAGTTGAAATACGGATGAGCTGCAGAGTAAACGTACACCGCCCTCGCTCGGAGACTTGTGAACGGAGTATCGTGACTGAACGAACGCGACGCTTTAAACACGTGTAGCTAACGGAACGCGGGTCGCCCGGCACCCTGCACCCGGCACCCGACACCCGACCGCCTCAAATCAGGTTTGACGAGATGTGTAACGGTGACGCCAATAATGGTGAAACAAACCAGTCGAGGAGAATGATCGCCATAGGATCGAGGAGGACGCCTGTCGTACGTATCCGATAAAAAAAACATTTTAGAAATAACCACGACGGATACAAAAGTACTTATAATCAAAAATAATGAGTGCATATGCCATCTTCGTTCCGTCGTGTCTTTATCTTTTTCCTGCTTTCGATCTATATTAACGAGTTTCAGATGCAGTAATGGTAGGGAAAAGTTTTAGTGAAGAAAAGTTTCACAAATTTTATGTATGGCGTAGTACAGTCATACAGCTTGGAAAAAAAAGAAGCTGATGACACAACGACGCGCGACGCGGCGACGGCTACTCTGTTTGCCGGCTCACCTGCACGCCGCATCAAGCCCCGGGTTCGGGTTCGTTTATCAATTATGACAAAACACTGGGAAATTTCGGCCGACTCATTCGCTTTCTGCGGTATAGGTTCTGACCATAAATACTTATTATTTACGTCGGTGGTTACTAACTGAGTAATGAAGTACATTATTTTTTAACAGAATGCTTATTATGTTTGTATTCGCAAGAATTGTATTTATTGAGGTCATCCGATGCGATGTGGCTTAGTAACTGTTCCCTTCTATATTTAACACTAACAATCGCCGGCAGTATTTTGCTGTTTTTGCAATATTTCTTATTGCTGCTCCTCGCTTATTCATCTTAGCGTAATGTTACGTTATATTATATTATATTAGAAGCTTCTAACCTTCCTCGATAAATGGACTATCTTACACTCAAATAATTTTTCAAATCGGTCCAGTAGTTTAACAGATTAGCGCGTTCAAACAAACAAACTCTTCAGCTTTATATTATTAGTATAGATTAACAACACTGTCGGCACCCGGCACTGACCAGCGATGAGCTAAAGAAACTTCTGCCACTATCGGTCCCCCGGCCCGCAGCCACCGACCGCCTCACTACATACACCAGCTCGTGGCATACCAGTATATGATTGCCGTGGCTTGTCAGGTCCATAATATCATCTCGTTGTTATAGATTTTTGTGCGTTTCTTAAAATTTTACCTCTCGTTAATAATGTTGCAGCAAAGTTATTAAAATAAGATAATGTAGCAAACAAAATACACCACGGAATTAAATACAACAGTAATACAACTTTAACAATTTAAAACTGAGCACAAAAGCTTTGAATATTTTTTAAATAACTTCAACTAGGTAGCACACAAATAACGGGATGGAAGTTGATGGAGCTCAAAATCATTTTTCTTTAAATTATTGTCTGTTAGTCTATCTATCCGCACCCGTATTATTAAAGTAGTCTATGAGTCAATACGTCTGACTGACCAATAATACCGCGTACCCCCGGAATCGGTTTTTAATGTAATCCGATAGATAATTAATAATATGCCGAACAGTTTTATATGGCACTATTTTTCATATAACGTAAACGTAAGATTCCTTTGAGATAGGGGATGAAAGATTGCAGCAATCGACGATGTGATGAGATCATCGAGGGTCCTGTCCTGCTATCTGTCGTGTCGTGTCAACGGTGTCGCGGCTGCAGCGGCTCACGTTGAGCCAGTTCGTTTATCGTTATATCTTATCTAAAGATGACTCACTATCTCTGCTGTGTAATCCACTGTGTTTGATTGTGTCTGTTTGTGTTGAGTAGATAATTATATTATAATACAATCAATGATCACATTGACAACGACCCTACAGGTGAAGCGTTAAAAATAAAATTACAATTTTCGTTTAAATTACGTTTACTGTGTGCTCTGAAGAACTCTCTCCAAGGGTCACAATCTGCGGACGTCTCTTAATTCTATTTAGGAAGGCGATCGTACGGCGCACTCGCCGTCACCATCAGACCCCGCTCACTCCCGACGTGACACCAAGTGTCTGGAACACTGTCCGACACCGCTTTTAATATATTGCAGATTGACTAGTATGAGGGTACCCTGTCCCGCAAAGACGCAACCCAACCTATTCTACAAATTTGATGCTACTAAATGTGTAACACTTGTACCTACTTAGATAAAGCACACAATGTCCAGTCTGTTGCTAGTAGTGGAACACCGCGGCGTTGTTTCCCTCCGGGATGACGTGATAACACGGACCGCTGGCCGCGCCGCGGTATAGTTACTTGCATTTACTAAATTTCAACGACATTACTCATCCACGAATGCCGAGTCACTAAGATAGCGTCAAACAAATTACACGCGCGGACTCTTTCCTGCTACCCGTTGTTCCACACGAATAAACCTCGATGACGACCGTATCGTAATGGTGACCGCGAGCGAGCGGGCCGCGAATCACGTTGCCTGACTATTTATATAACAACTACCTATTTTATAGCCTTTTCAGTAAAGTGTAATGACTTCATGAGTTGCCGCGACGGCCGCTACCGACAGCTTTAGCTCGTTGGTCGTTCGTCACACACGACATCACGCCTTTACCTATAACTCAACACGAAAAGGCTTCTTTGTGAAGGATTCTAGATATGGTATGAATGAATAGTAACAATAAAGAGTACCTAACCACTGCTGCTCTGTGCGTCCAGAATGTGGCACTGACAACGGGTAAAGCCACGTCACGTCAGCTACATGGTATGGGTGTGTGGCCTCCAATTATAAAAAATAATAAAAATAAAAATAAAATAGTATAGTCGATGTCACACCTACGATGGAGATGAATCCAAGTGCACCTTATAATGTCGACGTCTGTGTTAGAGATGTAGAGCGTGCCAAAGAAACGTTACAACACACGTACAGTCACGAGCATAAAATATCTGATCCCCTGAAAGTTGATTTTCAGGGGGGTCAGATATTTATTATTTATGCTCGTGACTGTACTTCCGTCATATAATTATATGATATCCAAATAACATTACCCCCTTGTGGGTAATATCGGTGTCTGCGGCCGTTCTGGGGTGATAAACTGACCGGTGTCGTGTGGTGTGTTGCAGATGTACAGCGGCGCGCTGCTGGCGACGGCGGCGCGGCTGGC
>LGAG01002176.1:35799-52585 GCA_001278395.1 Lerema accius
CTTACATATCCATTTTCGTTCCGATCATTACGAAAACGATGCGCACATCACTTTTGCATTGTGCCCGACGACATGCTGCACGAAGACAGTTAGTTATCAGTAGTTATAACTACAAACTACATAAAATAATCGTAGAAAGTAGTTAAAAAATTTGATTAGGTACTAACTACTAATTGTAGTTGAAATCTCGATTTCAAAATTAATTATAGTAATTTACCTATACACTACTAGTGACCATCCATAGCACACATCCTTCCATATAAAAAACATAGCTTGGTTCACAATCCGTTTCCACCTTTGCTAACGCGGTGTCCTGCGTGAGCGACGAATACTACGCGACGCGACGCTACGAACGCGACGAACGCGATCAACTCAACGACATACCCTCTTGTGGCCTATGTGACAGTCTGCGGCGAAGCGCGACGTAATGCGGACTTGTTTTGAGAGCGACTAGACGCGACACCACGAACTACTTAATTTGTCGTTTTTAATTGAAATTTAGACTTAATATCAGCGATAATGTAATCGAAAGTAGACGGTAACACTCCAAAATATTGTTTAAACATTTTAGAATCGTTTCTTAATTTTGGATATAAATGATGGAATTCGCCAAATGTGTTTCTTTGTAAAAATATTATATTTGTTTTCTTTCTTTGCTTTTTACGTATTTTTTTAAAAGTCTGTATCTTAAATATGAATTATCGAGCAAAATTGTACTGTACCTCTCCATGATTCGAGACGTAAAGGCGCGTACAGACTATATAACAAAACATGTTATAAAACATAGTTATATAACGTGTTATATAAAATGTGTGTTTATTTTAATGTTATGTTTCATTGTGATACAACAATGTTAGATAATGTGGACGTGTTATATAACAGAAGTTATACAACATGTTACATAATCTGTACGCACCCTTATGACCAAAATCACGTAGGACATTTGTCGCGTGTAGCATCGCGTCGTATTACGTAGCGTCGTGTTGTGTCGCGTCGCGTCGTATTCGTCCCTCACGTAGGACACCGCGTAAGCTATGTGCATCAATGAATATGATTGGTGGATATGAAAAGTAGCATAGCACATCTTTGGTGGAAAGACACCCTAATTCTACTATTCGATCCTATTTCCTACTTCCTATCCTACTAGTCCTACTAATCCTATTAATACTATAAATGTGAAAGTTTGCAAAGATGTTTGTATGTTTGTAAGTCCTTCACGCACTAACCGTTAAGCAGCTGAAAATTGGCACACCAATAGTTCGCATCCATGAATGGGATATAGGATAGATTTTATCCCGATTGTAGATTCCTTTAATATTGATATTGATTTGAACGTTGGTATGTTTTTTACCCGACTACGGCGAAGCCAAAACGAGGGTTATGATTTTGACCGGTATGTATGTGTGTATGTAATTGTATGTATGTATGAATGTTCATCTGTTCCCCCCTAACTCCCCAAACTACTGGTTATAATTTGATAAGTAAGGTATCATTAGAAGCGTCTCGTAATTCCGCTGGTAATTCCGTCTCGTAATTCCGTAATAGGCTACATAAAATTAATATAAAATTGCATATGGCGCCCTCTGGAGGCCAAAAAGTCGTGAATAAAAATAAAAAGTTTTTCTGATTATACCGTGTTTGGTATCAAATGAAAGGGCAAAATTAGCACATTTCAAAAATATGTATGTTGTATACTTTTGGTCGCGGATGTGCTCACAAAAACTGGATAAATAGAAAAAAAATACACCTCCATATCTTCTATACCTACTGTTTCCTGGTCCTAAAATCTTCACTAACTGTTTTCTATCAATGTTTTCTTAGTTTTTAGAGCGTGTTTTTTCGTAGTCGGGTTTCAGTTTTTTAATTACTGTATCGACTACGGGTTATGACCTGGATTAGTACATCCTTAAATCCTGGAATATAGGTTTAGCGACTTGTGCGTATAAACGCTGGACGTTTGGGTTGATGGGTAGCAAAAAACAGTGTTTTGACAAAAAAAAAACGACCTTAAAAGAAAAGTAAAAAATAAATTTGGTTAAACCCAAATTATCAAATGCGTACTTTTTTATAATTTATAAAACAAAAAAAGTAAAAAATAAATTTGTCGACAGAAAAAACAAGACGTTTTGGAATCTAGAAATCTATCAAACCGATTTTGATAAAATTAAAATGGGACCAATGGAAAAGTATCAGCTTTCAAATAAAAAAATATCTTTCGATACATAACTTAAAACTCTATCGAACTTTTTTTAGATATTTTTGTTATTTCTTTTTTTTTTTAGTAAGCAAATTCATTAAAATTAACTAATCTTTCTCAGCTTCAAGCAGATTTAATTTAAGAGTTGACTAGAAGGCTGATCACCTCGAAATATAAGCGAGAACTGAAAGTATCGTTTGCGTTTATGCGCAACCAAGGAAACCACCAAACGCAGCGTATATACGTCGACCAAACGCTGACGCACATGCGCTGCGTTTATGCGCACCAAGGAACCCTCACCTTAAACGCAGCGGATATACGAGTACGTCGACCAAACGCTGACACACATGCGCACTCAGGAACCCCCACCTTCATTTTCTGTGGAGCCACTTTTCCAACCAGTAAATATATATTTAGTAATTACGTTGATGAATCTGTCTCTGTCTCTCAACTGAATGATGTCTCTCAACTTCCTTTAGTCTAATCCTAATATTTTGTTAATGTAGTAGTTACTACCTTTTTTAGTAAATTTTTAGTTTGACCTCTTTCCGTAACCTCTTCACGGAGCTATTGAAAATTTTTCTTCATCGTTTTCGTTCGGTTTAAACCGTAATGTAGACGTAATGTTTGCAGTGGGTCGCGTGCACAAGCGGCCGTCGCGCTCCTTCCGCAAGACAGTCGGTCCCCGCAAGCGTGCAAAGGGTGAGTCGGTCAGGATTAAAAATACATCGAGATATTGTTCGTGTATAAATACTTACATATCCATTTTCGTTCCGATCATTACGAAAACGATGCGCACATCACTTTTGCATTGTGCTCGATGACATGCTGCATGAGGACAGTTTTCGTCTATAGTAATATTGCCATCTTGGATCTTAAAACAGGTGTTATATTCGTTCATAATAAGTAATAAAATACGTCGACGACCTAGTTAAAGGTTGTAACACCATTAATTTTAGCCGTATTGGGGTGGCATAGAATATTACCCAATCCCGTGCCGGCAGACCTGGGTATCAGTGGAGGCGACAGAATCTGGCCGCGCGTGGTAGGACTCATATAATTTTTTTTATTATTATTATTAATAATTTATTAGTTAATATTATTACTAGTAATATCATCTTTATGTGAAGTCCGCCTGGATGGCTTACCACCCTCTTGCTTGAGTCAGCCGTCAAACGACTAGTCGTGGTCCGGCTTTGGACTTGAATGCCAAAACTGTCAGAGTACACTATGCAAGAGGCGACCATTAGTCCTCTGGGGTAGCTGCGCCTCTTTTGAACAACTTCGAGTGGGACACATACTGAAGATTACTAACAGGACTAACCTGCACTATTAATACTAACTTGTGTGGTCCCTGCACTAACGAAATAACAACAATTAATTTTGTTATTAACTCCTCCTTTTACTAACAGAATCTACTGACCAAGTAACAACTCCTCCAATAGTTCGAAGTTTGTTACGATCTCCATAGGAGGCAGGGGTTGACAACACTGAGCTCTTGTGCTATCTTAATACCATAAAAAATTACGATAATATAAATCTTACGTGAGCCTTACCATTCCCGGCCGCCCTGGTCTGCCGACATGGGAGATTAACAGTCAATAATGCTATGCCGCCCCAATAAGGCTCTATATAAATTTCATAAGTACTTCTGGATAATCCTGAAATCCCAAATAATACAGCTGTCGGCCGCTCCGAGGAAAATACAAAAAACAAAATTGTTCGGTACCCAAAATATGAAGATTTTATATAGAAACAGTTATTTACTGGGCTATTGTGACGAAATTTCAAGGCACTAGTGAATAAACTATTGCTTTACCAGGCTTCAGGTTGAGTAGACTGTAAACACAATTAAAATGAAATAGTTCACAATTATCATTGTCACCTTACACTGTTATGTTCACTGAAGTAGGTAGGTATTATTATAAAAATCTAAATTAAAAATTTTGGAATACCAGCGACGGATGAAAAAATTTTATTTCAATCTTTTACCATTATACTTTTATCATCCGTAGTGGGTATTTCATATGGTATTTAGGTATTTCACGTGGGTATGGTATGTGCGTTTAGGGTGAAAGGTTGTGTGTTTGTTTGTGCAAAACCTGTGTCACAATGCTTCTCCAGAACTACTGGATTGATTTAGATACGGTTTTCAGTGAAGGATATGTGAGCCACCGGATTTTGTTCTAAGACAAGTTTAATGGCGCTAACTCACTAGGGGGCGCAGCAGTAGCGTTTTAAAATATACTATTCCTTTTGTCTGCGGACTGGTTAAATAAAATTAGCCCGGACTTTCAGTAAAGAGTTTATGATAGACCCCCAAACATTTCTAGCTATATTTTATACTACTATAAAACGACCAAAATTTATATTTACGTAAGTTAATATGTAATTGTGTTGGCAGAAACGGCTTCGCCAGAGGCTATGAATTGTGCTTCATTAGGCGTTTTTGGGGTGAAAAAATCGATTTATCGTGGTTTTATTTGCAGAAAAATGCATTTTTACGTAGTATTTAAATTATTTTGAACATAATGGTGGCGACCTCTGGATCAATGTATAACAAAAAATGTGAACTAATTTGCCTTTCCACCAGAGATGTGCTATGCAGCTATGCTGCCACGATGTAATAGCTAAGCTGTGGAACTGTGTGATCATTTCCACCACGGAACACAGACACCAGTGGAAATGGTACAAGTGTTGATTAGTATGGGAACCGTCCTAGCCAAATAAACACAAGTAAATCCATAATCATATTGATAAGGGTTCCTTAAGGAAGGATTAAAGAAAAGAGGTTTTTCATCGATATATACCTATATTATTGATATATGTCAATGAGGTGACAGTCACGTCAATTTCTATTATTTTCTTTAGTGGCCATTGACAAAAAGTAGACTTTATTCACCTAGCATCAAATAGGTGAATTAAGTGCACTTTTTGTGACCCAGGTGAATTAACTTAGGTGCTTTAACGGCCGCACTCAGAAAGGTTCATTAAATTAGCCTTAATGAGTCTTTTACTAATTATCATTAAATATGTTAGTTATCGTTTCATCCCAGAATCGAAATTTAATGGTTCATAAGTTATCGACGGCCTTAAGTGACGCTAGTGCGAACGCGCGTCAAATATCTTTATCGACTGCAATATCGATAAAGTGTCAGTGTGCCCATATGTAAAAAGAGTTAATGTTAAATGACAATTATATTTATTTATAAGCTTTTAAAACACTAATTTATACTAACATAAAGTCAAGTAATTCGCTAAACATTAATTTTATATAATAAAAAGTACGGAAAATAGCTTTTTCTTAAATACATTTAAATATAGTTTTGCTTTTTCTTTATGGCAGTACTGTTCTCTGTCAGTGTCATTCAATGACAAGAAATTGACATGATTTTTCGGTTATTTTCATAATTTTTGCGATCGTTTGTTCGGGGTGCATAATTTATCTCTCTTTATGGCAAGTATCTACCTACTTTACAACTCGGACAACCAACCAAGTTAGCCAACCAACCAAGTCAGACATTTTTTCTTGCCCTTAAAACAATGCTGACTGTCAATGTCAAAATTCAACCATTAACTAGTTTAGTAACGGTAATCCTGTACTTAACTTTAATTGTCATTAAGGCATGCTAATGAACCATTAGGTGACTCTGAGAGTGAATTTTTGACAATCGCTACTAAGGGATGATTTAAGTAACCGTTAAACGTCTCTGAGTGCGGCAGTAAGTCTACTTCCCCTTAAATAAGAGTGGTCGCGGTCGGTAGTTGGAAGGGTAACCGCTAGTGGCGAAAATTTCTTAAGCGCTTTCGTGCTTTGTAGAACACGTAAAGACGTCGGTCCTGGTTGTTATCGTAAGATAACAGTCGTTAAGCCATGTTGGCTTGACCGCTAACCCCTCCACAACAATCCGCACTGGAGCAGCGTTATGGAGTATGCTCTAGGCCTCCTCAAGGGAGACCCATGCTCAGTAGAAGGCCATAATAATTTCAAATAAAAAACTGTATAATAATGATACTAGATTTTACTGGGAACCAATTGATCCGTCCAGTAAGCATTAAGCCAGTCTTCTTTTCTCTCTGCGTCTTTAGGAAAACTAAAAAGATATGTAAACCAAAATAAATAATTATAATATTTAAGTAATTTATTATTCATAAAAATATACTGACCAAGTTGACTGTTAGGGATTCATCATCATTTTCTTTTCATCATATTCATCATCATTGACTATTTATTATGTATTAACTATAGGTTATTTGCAAAGATATTTTTTCTATAAATAGCTACTTTAACCCAAATCAGTCGAGTCTTGGTCGTATGATATTACATCGCAAATAAAATTACAAAACATCGATATCGATCAATTTGTGCCCCATCCCTAATTGACGAGTAGCAATAGCATTTGAAACATAAAACGAACCTTATTACTAAGAGCCTAGAGTAGCTTTTTGATCATAAATTATTTATTTTCTATTAATTTTGTGTTGAATTAGAATTATTTCGATATAAATTTAAAACTAGGCTTACTTGTGGTATGAAACGCCGCCATTAGATAATTTTTTTGATCTGCTATTATTCTTATACTCCAAAATGACACAGTAAGGCATTAAGACAATTCTAATTTACGAAATGCACAACCGACGCAGCTCAGTGACAGATAAGCTATGAGGGCAAGTAAGCGGAACTCCTCGTACTGTTAGTCGCTGTGCCACGCCTACTTCGCACTTCCGCTGGTGTCTGTATTCCGTGGTTTCCACCGATACTAAGCTATGTAGCATCTATCATCAATCATCATGCATCCATAACACGCATCCATAGCACACATCATTTCATATAAAAAACATATCTTGGTTCAATCCGTTTCCCCCAGTGCTAAGCTATGTGCATCAATGAATATGATTGGTGGGTAACAAACGCATCCACTGAAGCGTAGCATAGCACATCTCTGGTGGAAAGACAACCTTAGGGTTGATTAAAAAAAAAATTGTTGAATTAGGTTTTTTATCCCTTTCAACCATAAACCCAAAATACGAATTTGCAAACTGTTTGCCTTAAAATTTAGTAATTTTCATACAAACTTTCAACCCTTATTTGACACTCTTAAGTGTGGATTTTCTTAAAGTTGGATATTTTTACGCTGCGCTCCCTAGTGAGTTAGCAACACGGAACTTGTCTACTTGTGGCTCACATATCTTTCACTGAAAACCGTATCTAAATTGGTCTGGTAGTTCTGGAGATAACTGTGGACATAGGTTTGCACAAACAAACACAACCTCTCACCCTAAAGGCATATAACATCTCCGTTCCATCGAGGGTAAAAATGCTCGATCAATTGTCACATAATAATGTAGCTATTTTCTAGCCACTCTATTATAGATGTTACGGTAAACCTGATGAATTGTTATGTTAATTAATGTTAATAATAAACATTAATTAATGTTAATAATAAATAATTAATTATGTTAATAATAAATTATTAATATTTTTTTTAATTATCAATATTAACCACGTCATTTGGTAAATGTGAATAATCAATTTAAATTCGTTACTTTATACCCGACTACGGCGAAGCCAAAAGGAGGGTTATGATTTTGACCGGTATGTATGTATGTATGTATGTGGGTATGTATGTATGTATGTGGGTATGTATGTATGTTCATCTGTTCCTTATAACTCCTAAACTACTGGTCATAATTTGATAAGTGGGATATCATTAAAAGCGTCTCGTTATTCCGCTTGTTATAGGCTACATAAAATTATATAAAATTGCATATGGCGCCGTCTAGAGGTCAAAAAGTAGTGAATAAAAAAATAAAGTTTTTCTAACTATACCGTGTTTTGTATCAAATGAAAGGGCTTAATTAGCACATTTCAAATATATATATATATATATATATATATATTGTATACTTTTGTTCGCGGATTTACTCACATAAACTGGATGTATAGAAAAAAATCACACCTCCATAATATCTTCTATACCAACCAGCAAAGTTTTACTCTACTTAAAGATCATTAAAGTCTGTCATTTAACATTATTCTCATCAAATCCAGTCAAGTAGATTTTCATTTATTATCAAATAAAATAGCAATATTTCTTACTTAAATCTTTAATAACTCCTAAATTTGTTAAAATATCCTTGCAACTTTTAATATAGCACAGAGACCTAATTAGTCCCTCTATTCTTGATAAATTTTATACAGTTACAGTGATTCGTTTCAGTTTTACATAGAGTTTTTACTAGAACTTATAATTCTAAAGTTGTCAAATTTTTGGGGAAAAACTTTAATTTCTTAAAAACTAGAGTATATACTATACTATACTTACTTATGTTTCTGGAGCGAATAAGTATCAATAATACCTATATATCCTCGTACAACTTTCATCTACATCCGTCGATAATTTACAGATTTACAGTCAATTATAATTTTCTTCAAAATCTTCTTTCACACCTCTATATTTTAAAGTTATTTGTACTTGTACTCCAAAATAATAGAAATAAAAAAAAGTTAAAAAGTAAAACCCGACTACGAAAAACACACGGTCTGAAAAGTATGAAACAAGAAAATTTTCATAAATTTTACTGTATTTATTGTCTTTTAAATAAGGAATTTACATAGTTAACATGAATTTTATTGTTATTATTATACATTCAAAATGATGTTTATAGGACATAATATTTATATCTACTCTCTTCATAACCGTAGTGATGTTAAGAGGATAGCCGTGGTCCTATAAACATCATTTTGAATGTATAATAAAAACAATAAAATATTATGTTAACGATGTAAATTCCTTATATAAGACAATAAATACAGTAAAATTTATGAAAATTTTCTTGTTTCATACTTTTCAGACCGTGTGTTTTTCGTAGTCGGGTTTTAGTTTTTTAACTTTTTTTTTATAAGTTATTATTATTCATTCGCTATACACATTGGTAAAAGTAATAAATTAAGTAAGAACCAAGGGTTTTTTATCAAACAGGTATTTAAATGTTCTACAATTAAAGCTTTTTTAGGGTGCGTACAGATTATGTAACATGTTGTATAACTTCTGTTATATAACACGTCCACATTATCTAACATTGTTGTATCACAATGAAACATATAACAAGACCTTACACACTAAAATAACATTGTAATATAACAATGTTAAATAACAAGGCGATACGTGTCAGTTCTGCAGTAAAACAAAAAAAATGTATAACAATGTTGCAAAAAATAATAACATGCTATATACTTATTTTTGTAATACATGTCGTCCTCATTTATAAAATATGTTATTTAATTATGTTTTATAACATGTTTTGTTATACATACTCTGCACGCACCTTTACATGTAATAAATTATATTACTGCAAATAAACCGATTGTTTATCAAAACTATAAATATAAATAAGTAATTCGAAAACATACTCGTAATTATGTATCTTGTTGAAGTCAACAGTCTTGAATTATATATTTTTTAAATGCGCACCTAAAAAGCTGCTTGATTTACAAAAATGGTATTACTGTACAAAAAATTCTGATTGTACCTACATTAAATTAATTGTTGGAAAATGACAACTTTAAAAGCAAATTATTAGTGAAAGCGGGGGAAGAGGGGACTGCGGGGGGCGAAGCCCCCCGCCTGTTTGAGAAAGCCACTGTCCTAGGCAAGGTTGGCTAGGTTGGCTAGGGAAGGTTCGTTAGGTCGCTTTTTTAATCCAAGAAAAAGGAGGGACCCCGGGCATCGAGATCCCCGGTTAAATAGAGTTGCGTCATATACCTAAATTTGTTGCCAAAATCACATTAGTTGTTGCCAATATTTTGATGTACAATTAAAATTATTGATTGAAAATGGGAATTTATTAGTGTAAAAATCGTGATTTTTTTATTTGTTAGTTAAATACCAACCGAAACGGGTCTTAACTGTGACATAGTAGTTCGTTTGCTTAAAACTTTATTACATTTATCGGTACTAAGGTTAAATTATCAATAATCACCGACATATGTGATTAATTTATCACATTTACCACTGTTTCCGGTAATTATTAATAATAGTGAACAATTATTCATAATTTTCGGTTATTCACATTTACCGTAACATAGACATTTTGTTTAAGCTCGGTTTCTTAGTATTATGTTTTATTACCCTGAGTAGTTTGAGTTTAGACAAGGTTAGCTAAGTTTGCAGTGGACAAGTGGTCGGTATGGCGTACGATCCTAACATATTGCAGGCAGCTGTAAACGGTGGTGCATCTTGATCTGCCTCTTCATCTTCAATTGCTTCTACAATTTAGTCACTACTCTGCTCGTCTGCGTCAACTTGATTATTGCGGTAAGGCTCATGGCTGCGTCTGCTAATACAACTGTTCCCTTTCATTATAATTCGCTTGGATTTTGAAAGCACAAATACATCGACGAACAGTTGGAATCGTATGAACCATACGACGACAAGCCTGTATCTATAACGCCGGCTCTACACGTTGTCCAACATGATGGCCAACCCAGTTAGCCATTGTGTAGATGGTGTGAATGGTTGCTGTTTTAGAATTTATATTCATGTGTGCTAATTAAATAGCTCAGACCAATCTACCTACCAATTTGTGTATTGTATTTCCTTTTTTAACCGACTTCAAAAATCGAGGAGGTTTAACAATTCGACCGTATATGCTTTTTTAATCTGTTTACGCGGATAACTTTGTCGTCCATAAACCGATTTTAATTATTCTTTTTTTGTTAGAAAGGAGATATTTCAAGGTTAGCAGCATGATATTGGAAACCAGGTCTCATGATGGCTACTTAGGGGACTCGAGATGAACATTAAATAACCGATGGACCAACTGGTATTCTATACAATCCCTGGGGATTGTACACATTGCCTAGGCAAAGTATGTAACGGGCAATCATATTCATAGGTAATATTTCATACATTGTCCAAACGCCTCCGGCATTTTATACATTGTCTAGGCATTGTATGCAACACTTGCATTTTACACATTGCCGGTAACATAACATACGAGTACGTGACGTGATTTCTTTCAAAAATTTTAGCTCGGGATGCGTTGTACATTTTTACCCCTCATTACTATGAAGTAAATTATTCGAGACTTATTTCAATAAAACGCCAACTTCTATGATAATCTTGATTATGGAAGATGAAGAAGGTACACAGAGACAAAATATTTAAGTCTCAAAAATATTTATCTAAATTTTTGGAAAACATAATATATGAAAATAATGAGGTCATGAAAAATGTATTATAAAGCGACTGTTTATTTTTGTTGCTAACTTCTGTTTTTGTTGTATTTTTATAATAATTTAACAGCCACACCACATTGTCCTACAAACTGCCTACAAACTATATTACCCGTTGTCATAGGCGGTATATTTGTTTGTGTCTGCCTCCTCTATCTACTACAATTGAGAATCATTGTCAATGTCATGGAAGAAGTTGGGGGTAAAACGAACTAAAGCTGTTCTCCAAAAATTTGCTTGATCTATCATTTTATAATAAAATTTAAAGTTGGGGTGGGCTCTGATTGTCTGTGTGATCTCTAGCTATTTTTGTTTATAGGATGTGATCATAATGCGATCCATAAAAAATGAGCAGTAAGCTATGGAAATCATCATAATGATGATGATGATGAAGCTATGGAAATACAGTTGAATTTGTTTGAAATTATTTTACGTGTTACGTTTTATTGTAATTTCCGTGGCTATTCCGCGATTTTGAAACATCAACAGGGCCGCTCGATGGCCCTAAAAAACATGACGTTTTGGTCAATATCTGGAAATCTACTGAAACGAGTAAAAAAAATGGGACCAATCGGAAAGTATCAGCCTTCAAACAAAAAAGAATTACCTATGAAAATCGGTCGGTCGGAATTATGAAAAAAGGAAAAAAAATTGAGTCTAATTGAGAACCTCCTCCTTTTCTTTGAAGTCGGTTAATAAATATAATTACACTAGTCCAGCCTCCAGTCATTCGGTAGTTTTACTTGGAAAGATTTCCGGGAGTTAAACAAAAATTGGCTATTGTATGGATTTCGGT
The DNA here is from genome assembly GCA_001278395.1 of Lerema accius. Lineage (NCBI taxonomy): Eukaryota > Metazoa > Arthropoda > Insecta > Lepidoptera > Hesperiidae > Lerema > Lerema accius. Next base: position 48,031 of record LGAG01002176.1, read on the forward strand.
ATAATTTTTTCGAATTTAAACTTTGTCACACCGTATCTCAAAATAATAACAGTTTTTTTTTATAATATCTCCTTCCTATTTTTCCGCAGGATTTACTTCCTCGCCATTATTAGTATAATCAATACATATAATAAAATTGAAGTTGGGGGGGGAGCTCTGTTTGTCTGTGTGTTTGAAAGAGTATCACGCCAAAACGGTTGATTTGACAGAACAATGGATGAAATACACCTATAATCCTTAATTCAGGGCTCTATTTAGACTTTAATTTATTTAAATGAGATCATTATATCAAAAGATATTATAATTTAAAGTTTGTATGGGACTACTGTAATATTATCATGTGTCAAACACGATAGTATCACCATGGTTACCGAGTAAGGATTCCTGATATTTTAAATTAAATCCTGATTAAATCGTAGTTTTTAGTCGTAATCGTAATCTAATGAATCGATCCGGAATTTTTATCATGATTGATTTTTGAGGCGATACGAAGTTCGCCGGGTCAGCTAGTTAAAAATATATATATGGTGATCTACTGAATACAAAGCAGTACCATATATTTTCCAAAAAATTAAAATACAATCATTCAAAATATCATAAAAAAATATGCAGTGACTTCTGTTTTGGCTACTTTTGCGAGGGTTTCTCCTAAACTACTGATCAGATATTTTTTGATTATCATCAACTTATTATACGTTAAAATTCCAATAGGTCGCCAATTTCTTTTTAAGTACCTCCTTTATTTATTCATACAGAATTTTTTCGTAATTCATACTAGCGTGAGTCCACTCTAGCGTCCAGTAAATCGTCCGATCAATAACGTTAATATCAATGAAATTACCCAATAACGATAGGCAAAAGCTTGCAAGGTCACGTATGTCACGCCCTGTGGTGTCCTTGAATAGTGTCGTATTGGCTAAATAAAAACTTAACAACCGGTTTACCAAGAGGCGCACATGTCCGTACGGGCCGGCAGTCGAACAAGCAATGCCCCCCTCCACTTGCGTTCGCGCGCGCGTCTCTTGCCCTTTATTTATACGTCACAACCCCCTATGCGATTTTCGAAACTCCCGGAACCTTCCTAGGTAATCCCCTTTTTTTGACCAAATGACTGTACTAAACTGTTTAGTGGGTCGTCGGGTTTGGTAGTGTGCGGCGCTCGCTAACTATAATTTTCGGATGTTCGCCATAACCGATCGTTGTAAGATTATCACCCGATTAATGAATTTGTACCGTAGTTACACCTAATTTAGTAAACCTTGCTCTGTTAGAAGCCAATTCGTGCACGTCCCCTCCTTTGATGTCATAGACACGATCGAGAAACAGATCCTAAAGAGAACGGTGTAAACTCGGCAGGCATACGCGGGTGCGGGGATAGCGACAGCGGCGCGGCTCCGGTACGATCCCACCGTATTCTTAGGACTGCGCGTATCGTATTCCGACTACTGGCCAGCCCTGAAGAACAATCTGCAGAAGGCGTCGTGGGCTGTGATGGCGCTGGCGCACGTGCCCGTCGTCGCGTTCGTCGCGCCGCGCTGGCCGCGCTTCGTGCTACTCCTGCTCGTTAGTTCCAGGCCCCTATTAATAAACCGGTCCCAGTCTAGAAGCACTGTCGTGACAATCAATGGAAAATGAACTCTCCAATTAATTCAAAAAAATGGGTATAGTTACTGTAGCGTCTTAATAGGTAAGTTAAATAATTTAGTTTTCATAAAAATAATACAGGTGTTACAGGCCTTAATAAAGAGTAGCAATCTTTAATAGGACTTGGTGTACAATTCTATAACAAAGTCTCAAAGTTAATACGTGACTTGCCTGTTAAATTATATAAGAAGCATGTTGAAGCACTACACATTAGAAAGGTATACTATAATGTAGAGGAAGATATTTATGATAATAATGCTTGGATATTTGGAGTCTTGCATCAATTTATTCCGGTCTGATCCCCAAAACTGATCCACTGTCATTTAATATTATTTTCATTTTCGGTCTGATCCACTTTTTAATTTTGATCTATTTATTCCTTTCTGATCCTCAAAAGTGGATCAGTTATATTTTACATTATTTTCTTTTCTGGTCCTACCTTAATCATTTATTAACACATTTTTAGACAGTCAACGACAAAATAAGTGTACAGGTTCTGTTAGCTATGTTTGTAACAGACTTGTAATTACTAAGGTTTGTCCATATTCTAGGGCAAAGTATAAATCAATGTGCCATAATGTGACTGCTGTAATTATTATAAATAGCTTTCCTTTTTTATGGTTCCGTGCCTAAAAGGTAAAAACGGTACCCTATTACTAAGCTTCTGCTGTCTGTCTGTCTGTAACTTTAACAGAATATTTAGTTGTACAGTCATATTATATATAGCGTTCTCGGGCGTCAAGTCAACTCGCCATACGTAAAACAACTCTTAACAAGTTACAGTAGACAAGTTCGCCGGATAACGACGCTCGGAAGGAAGAAATGTAAAATATTTCCCTCGTGCGCAGTACGCGGCGGCGATGGCGGCGATGGTGTACGTGGAGGTCCCGCTGGTGCAGCGCGAGGGGCCGAAGCTCAAGCTAATGGAGGATGACATCGAAGACATACTCGAGGACTTTGAGGACTCGTGGAGCTACGAGGTCTATGAGCTCAAAAAACGATACGGCGTGAGCCGCAGAAAATTCACTGACTTCATGGATGCCTTTCTGGAACCAGAAAAAGTATGTCAATGATGTTAATGAATTGCGACTGTTTCATGAGATACCTAATTTTAATTTACTTGCACTGCATTGTATTGCAAGAGTAATAAAAAGTTATGATACCGCTATAATGTACGAGTTAGCTCGTACACACTGCCTGCCTCGCAAAAAAATATAACATCGAGTGAAAATAACAATGTAAAATGCATATAAAATATTGCCAAATGTTAAAAACGCACTAATGAATATAATACATCGTTAGTAACTTTTTACTTTTTAGGGTTCCGTACCTAAAAGGTAAAAACGGAACCCTATTACCAAGCCGCTGTCTGTCTGTCTGTCACCAGGCTGTATCTCATAAACGGTGATAGCTAAAAAGCTGAAATTTTCACAAGTTATGTAAATTCTTGCCTCTATAACAACAAATACTAAAAATAAAAAATAAAAAAAAACAATATAATAAACACAATGTTTTTTCGTATTTTTTGCTCAATATTAATAATGTCAACAGGTAGACGCTTAAAATTTTCCCAGAATATATAGTTGTATGTTACTATTCAAAATAAATAAGTAAAAAAAATAATGTTAGTATTGAAGGGGGGCTCCCATACAATAATTAAGTGTTTGCGATCGAGAGGATTTATAGTTTTTATGTTCCTGGCATTTCTATAATCCGGTATTGTATACATTGCCCAGTCAATTCTATTAACATGCCGAATGCGCAACCGGCAATGTGTATAAAAGACGATCGAGTTGTCCGGGGCGGGGAGTCAGTCTAGTACTACGCCGTTGTGTCTTTCTACTTGCTCTTGTTTCGTAACGCTTAATACCTACTTTTCAGTGGATTATAGACATATTTTACGTCAATGAAATGTTTCATTAAAAACGTCTGTCCTTAATTAAAATGGCGGACTCAATTATTTTTGTGGTTTTTGGGATTGCATTACAACCATAGTACCTACTAATTATCATCCTATAAAGTACGGTCACTCTAGGCAAAGCGGAACTTATTAAAAATTTTGACAAAAGTTCAAAATTACTGCTTGAGCTTAGAGCTTCTAGTCATTGCTATAGAATACTGCATTATACACATTGCCCGTAATGTTTGTATTCACAACATTCACTTTTTTTATGCCCTGTTCTGGTCGATTTTTTTTTCTGTAAATTTTCCAATTCAACGAATAATGATCGATGAATTTATTTAAACGAGTGAATCGAGAATGGCTCGCACCAATAGACCTGGGTTGTAATACTTTTTGTTATGAAGTTAGTGCCTCCAAGGAGAGTACGTCCCGGCTGGCTGCCGCTGTGGTGAGCGGGCTCGAGTCACGAGTACAATGTGTAATACTGTATGTTTGTGTTGCAGGGGATCCTGTACAGTCAACACGCCGAGGACGCCGAGAGAGCCATCGAGCTGTACTGCAAGCTGCAGGTCGCCCGCTCGTTACTATCTGCTTTATATTAATAAAAAAAAACAACATCTGTATTGAGGTGAATCCGAATCAATTTAGGATGCTAATCGGGACTATAATGGCAATAGTTACAACGGAAAAGACAAAAATGTGTGCAATTTACAGATAGTAGAATTGAAATCTTAATAAAATTCTGATATAGGTAAGCCCTACCTACTAATATTATAAATGCGAAAGTAACTCTGTCTGTCTGTCTGTTACATTTTCAGGCCCAAACCACTGAACCGATATTGATGAAATTCGGTGTGAAGATAGAACTGAATTTGGGAAAGGACATAGGATAGGTACTTTTTATCGCGAAAAAAAGGGTAGAAGAGGTTGAAATAGGGGATGAAAATTGTGTATGCCAACCCTTAGTAAGATCTTCGAAAAGATCATACTTAATCAATTGCTTTCACA
>LGAG01002179.1:1867-12175 GCA_001278395.1 Lerema accius
GTACGCCTTACCACAGACCAAATTTCTAGGAGTTACGTAGTTTTCAGTTTCCTCGATAATTGGACTATCTAACACTAAAAGAATTTTTTAAATAGGTCCAGTAGTTAGCGCGTTCAAACAAACAAACAAACTCTTCAGCTTTATAATATTAGTATAGATTATACACTTAGGGTCCGTTCAGCCAGACCGGCTCGGAGAGCATCAGCTCGCATTTTTCTATTTACATAGACCGAATCGTAGTCCGAAGCGGAGCCGTCAAAACCTCTCTTGAACTAGTGTTCTATGCCGCTCCAATACGGTCAAAGTGCTATCAAACTTAACGTCGATTTTTTCGAATCTATTCCCGTTTCCTAAAGGTGCTTTAATATAGTGGAGAGGAAAAGGGAAACATAAAAACGTATACCAAATATTATAAAATTAAAAAAAATAATATACACGAGCCACTTGTCATTCGCTGTGCAATTCATAATCCGTTCGCTGCGGACGGCAACTCCCCCCATTACGATGCTCCTTGCAGCAACAACTAACTGCCTGGCTATTTAATTAAGTGATTTGTTTTCATGTTGCACTTGGAAAATCGCATTCGACGTTGCATTGTTACAATCATAAATGCGAAAATGAACAATAGCTATAACAATCGCTATAGGTATGCAAACCCCGTTTGCTGGTTCCCATGAGTATTGAATTGAAACTTGAACTGTTGATTGGAGCAATTTTATAAGTGGATAAAGAATCACCAACAAATAAAAAAGCGTGTAATAAATAACAATAATAAAATGTAAAATAGGCATTATGTGGAGGGAGAACATAATTAAAAATTAACAATAAAACTGCAAGGTGGGAGGTAGGAATGAGACATTCCATTTCCACCCCTCGACGCCTGCATGAAGAGTCAATATGAGTTTCTTTTCTCTACTGTGCTGGCAGGCAATGCATGTTGGGGCATTTGTTAAACTTAAACAATACATTATGTTACAAAAAAATTTAGACAAAATAATGTTTTCTCAATTCTAGGTTACACCTAATGGTATTTAGTAACTGAAATAAATGCTCTTGTGATTACACTTCCTATCCTATATGTATAGTAAAATAAAAATAAATTATTAATACAAATAAAATATTCAACAAATATCGCTAACGGTATGACATGTATACCTCGTTTTTTTCTTTGTGATATAAAAGGTAAACAATCTTACAGTGTCTTTTTTATGTAATTATCGATTTAAAAATAAGACAGGCACAAATTTAAAATAAACTAAAGAATGAACAATAATTTAATGTTAAAATAAATTTCTGTATACTTCTAAATATTTTTTTAACTAATTGAAATAAATAAAAGTTGTGCCAAGATTGTTTACCTTTTATATCACGACGAAAAAAACGAGGTATACTTTTATTTATTTCATTAATTTAAAAAAATATTTAGAAGTATACAGATACTTATTTTAACATTAAATTGTTGTTAATTCTTTATTTTTTTATTTGTGTATGTCTTCTTTTTAAATCGATAATTACAATAAAAAGACGCTGTAAGATGAAAAACCAAGAAGAAAAACCAAGTATAGTATAATTGCACAATTTGTACAGGTGATAAGTATAAATTATTAGTATAAAGAAAAGCTGATTTATTAGTGGCATTATGTGGCCTAGCCACCAACATTTGTTTGTGTCATTATGTCTCGCCAGCACAAAGGAAAACATAACTAGCGACATGTACTAAATACCTAATTGATTCATAACCCTTCGCTTTCTGCACAACTAGTTTACATATGAAAAAAGCATCCATCATAATTATGATGCTCATGGTTTACAAGTGATCAAAGTACTTGTACATAATTTTTGTAATCATTTAATATTTTACAATACAAAATAATATAGATAATACCTATTAGTGATTTTGAATAATGATGATGTCGCTCCTGGCTTAATACAAGTTCATAATAGACAGTTTAAATTTTTTTTTGTGTAACAATAATATTATATGTACAACAATAATATGCAACTATTCATTTAAACAATAAATGTACACTATGAGTGGTTACCTTCCTGAGGTCCCACAATTAAATGCCCTCATATTATTTTCTTTAAATGTTGTGGCATCTTGTGTTTTATTGTGTGTAAGCCGTCGTCCACTGGCCAGTGGCTCCAGACTTCATTGTCAATGTGATTGTTAGTGTTATCCTTATACCAATACATATTGTTGTTGCACCATGAATGTTGAAGAAATTACTTTTGTTTATAGATGATCAACAATCTAAACTATTGTTAACATCTCGCCAGCTACAACCTTAAATTACTATCATATTCAAGTTATTGTTGTTTCTTCAAATAAAGATGTTGATATCTCAGATCTGTTCAACTCTTATGCTGATGAAGTTTTGATTGAACTCACTAAACACTGAATATTCAACACATAAAAGATCGACATTATTATTTTAATTATTTACAACTGTAAATTTAAACAATAACCTCCTGAAATTAAGCATAAGTCATTAAAAATTTCAAAAACTTAACATTTATTATAAATCTGCATTTTAACTTACGGTTTAAAACTTTGGGTGTATGTTTCAAGATAATGTCTCCTTCACTTATTTGAGGAAATTTATAGTTCCACGTCCACAAAATGATGAAACTGCACGGTCGTACACGAAACGAATACTTTGTTCCTTGTAAAATAACTAACATTTGCATAAACAATTACAAAAAAAATCGTAAATTTATTGGGAAGTTGCGAGTTACGTTACGTCTTGAGTTTATTGCACTTTGTTAAGTCTCAGTTTTCCGAAAGATAATAAACGACTCGCTGCAACGCAGACTGCAGTGCAATACCGAATACCGATATTAGCAATCATCTGAATCCTCGTCTAGCTAGCTACTAGCACTCACTAAACTGCTGTGTGTGTGTGGCACTCTGGCACTGCACAGACTAAGGTAGTGTGGCACTGGCAGCAGTGGCAGCAGCCAGATCGGCACATTTGGCATCTACTATCAAGTAAATGAACTTATTTAAAATGTACTCTGTGGCATGAATCTGGAATTTCTATTATAATCTGGAAGTTCTAGAGCCCTGATTTAATGTAACGTAAAAAATATTTTTTCATACACAAAATAAATAATATACGCAGCGGTACGATTTTTTTTTAAGAATTATGGCTTAACTTAATGGCTTAGATTAGAATGACTGTGATATATTCTAAGAATTATGGTTTGGATGCGAGTCTTTTAAGCCAATCGCAGCGGTACAATGACGTGTACCCCACAGAAAAATTAACTTCTTATTTATGTCTGTGGTATATCCACAGATAACTAATAAACAATAGACACACACATAATCAACCCATTTTATCGTTTACGACGTTTCCGATAATTTGACATTGTCAACTTTAACGTTACAGAATTGACAGCAAAAAGCATTTCCCGAATTTGTGGGGAAAAACGAGGCTTAATTGATTGCAAAATCTACGTACGAAATTGATTTAAAATCTTATTTATTGATGTTCACATGGAATAGATCAAAGGATCGTTGCGCTTTCCTAATACTATGCGAAGACTATTAACTAGTCTATCGATCACAAATATTATCACAATTTTGTTTGTATTCACCTATATTATTATTTCTTATAAAAATTAAAATACCTACTGTACGTTATACTCAGAGGCTAGTGTAAGAATCCCTCATGATATCAATATATAGCTCAATATCATTACCAATATAATAATGATTATCTGAAATAATTGCCCGAACTGGGTATTGGGGTAATGAGGAGTTGATGATATGGTAACACTAGTAATATTGAACTATGACAGCTTCATGTTTCTCGTTATTTTTTGAAATCGAATTATAGACCTTTATTTTGATTTGTTTTTCATGAAACACTCTTTAAACTTTAGCACATAATTTTGGAAATCACCAGGCATCTTGTTTAAGCTTTACACGAAACAATAAATCTTACTTAGACACGGTGAAAGATAGCCATTTTGGACGACGCCATCAAAATTGACAACGTCACACTGACATCGGCAACAATATCGTGGTTCTACTATACTTTAGAAATGTCTAACTATACCTAATACACCAAAATATTATAACGCCTGTGCGTTACACTGTCTTTTACTTTTGAAATGTCTAGCTGTGCTCAGTAAATTAACAGTTTATTCACGAGATATGTAATGTTTATGTCCAACCCATTGAAGTTTTTTTATCTAGGGTCATTCCGAAAAAGACAGTGGATTCTTCCATTTTTAATATTTCATTTCATAATTTGCTTTAATTAGGCAGTTTTTTCCACAGAAAGCAAATTAAAGAGACACCAACAGTAGTAAAACTCTAGTATGTACTTCGTTTATGATTGGGGTGGTTCAAGTATTACGTAACGCAATTTGGGAGGAGGGGACTTTTGTAAAATCTTACGATGTGTGACACAGTGGGGAGGGGGTGATCGAACAACACGTTACATAACATTGTTTTTTATTATATAGGTACTAAAAAAATAATGAATTTTTGTAGGTACGTACAAAAGATAATATTAGAATTAAAAATTGATGTATTTAAAAAAGTAAATAAAATAAATTAAGCATGACATTTGTCGTGAATGACAGCCCATACTAGTGACATCTGGTTTCTGCCTTTAATAACACTGTGTATTTTTTAACACGGATTATAATTATTTTGTTATTACGAGTTTTATCTGCGTACATAGTCATCACGAACTGATCATGCCTCACTCAGAGTATTGGCCTTTCGCAACAAATATCGATTTCAACGAAGAACCGTCATTACTTGTACGTACAAAACAAACATTCTATTTACTATCTGTAAACCGTCATAGAGAGGCCAAGCCCGCCACTCGTCTTAAATTAAGGCTTCTTATCGTTCAGTACCTACACAATATACCTTATTTTTATTAAAATATGTATTGTCGTTTAGCAAAAGCAGCTGGGGATGATGGAAGGAGAGGTGAAGGAGATTCAAACGGAGTTGGCGGCCATCAGGAAGGACCGGATGGATCTGCTCGGCCGTAGACAGAAGGCCTACGGACTCGTGAGTACTAGTCGCGGGAGCGCGGCGCAGTCAGCGGGCAGTCTCACTCAGCAGCGCCTGCCACAGTTTAAGATTAAGCGTTACAGATACGCGTTTGTATCATAATAATGCCTTTGTATTTCGCTATACGAGCAACCTAGGTGAGCCCACAATAAAAAAATAAATTCGACATTACTAGGCTAGGGTGAGAAACCTACTAATCACTATGATTTTGGATAACCCAATGAGGCATTTACAGCGTGTTTTCGGGTATTTTCGGCTTACGGCCTTGTTTATAAAGTAAATGTTGTAAGTCTAAAGCAATTATTATTAGTTTTCAGTTTGACTTCCATTTTATTCCATTAACTGACGAATGAGTTAAGTGAGCTTTTAGTTCCTAAGACGAAATAAATGATTTGAATTTGAATTTGAATTTGAGCCCCGTTTAACAACCCCTGTTTTATGGTGGATCTTAGTAGTTAGATAGTGGATTGTTTCAATTCCCTGGCTCTATCTGTAGGTGCCTATAATATATATTATACATATAATATTGATGTTTATGAAATACGATGACTGTTGTCCTATTAGGAATCCGATGAAGTCGTTACGAAAACTGATGAAGAGCTCACGCAGACGCCACAGGTGAACTTAACTTTTGAAGTAGATTACGTCTTATATGAAGTAGGTAGGGTAGAGAATAACGACCTCTAATATAAAGGTGTTAGAGGAGGAGGAGTAGTAGGAAAACTTTCTGTTTGTAATATTTTAAAACTTATAAAGACTCATGTGCATGTGCCGCGGGCGCCTACTCATGACATCGTAGGTACAATCATGCCATTTGTGATTTTTCTATAGGTACGTTTCTTGTAGGACTTTCTTTACTGTAAGTAGTTGGAGGTCATCAGGACTTTACGTAATCATCTAGGTATTTGCTGTAATTTTTAGTTTATTAAGAAAATTATAAATGCCATTTCTCGCTTGCAAGATTGCCAAACTCCGCGAGCAGCTTATCAGAGCGAAAAATTGCGCCGACGAGGAGAGATTCCAGCGAGAAAAGTACGAAGCGAGGCTGCGAGACCTGGAGGCGAAGCTCAACAGTATCTGCAGCGCTGGAATTGTGCCCCAGAAGGCGCGTATTAAACGCTCATTTGACATTTATTACAATGATTTAAAATAGTTTAGAACACATAGATACCTACAAAGTTGAATGCATCTAACTCGAAATTTCGGCTGCGCGTTGTCCGTTACTCGGTCACTGTTGTTGGTGTTTTTTTTCTCGAGTAGGTAGATTTGCCGATTAATAAGCGTGTGATAGTAGGACTCGCCAAAGATCAGCGACGAAGAGGTGCTCACGCTAAGAAATCAAGTCCGTGAGTTGAACGAGGAGATCGAAGAGTTAAAAATTAACGCGACCGAGAAATGCGAGCAGCTGGAGGAGTACCGCGCTAAGGTAAGCGCACCTCCAAAGTTCCGATCGAACAAACGACAGACATTGCGTTTACTGTGTTTCAGGTAGGTTAGATACTATCATCTGTTAAATAACATAGTCAGGGATTCGAAGTATCCGTGGGCCACAATATTATTGTGACCAATTAAAATGGTTAAGGACTTAGTTATGAATCGGTTTATCGCAGTACCTGCAAGCGCAACAACAAGTGGAGGAGTACAGGCGACAGATGGAGGTCATGGAGTACGACAACAGACAAGTTTCCGACCAGATTCAGCTCGAGATACAAAAGATGAAGGTATAATGCGAGTACTTCCGTCAGCTACATACATATACAAGACAGGAGATACATTTGTTTGTCGGTGACGTCACACCGCCACCTTTCACCGCCACGTACTACTCGTGGCTATCACACTATACACGGAATTATAATTCGATTCCACATTTGACATTAGCTACTGTCGTTTTGTAAAAAAATTATACCACATAAAACCTAATAGTGATGAACACAACAATCAATTGATAATCGCGATTATGTTTATGTAATTAATGTTTAAAAACAATTATGTAATTACATTATAATATTTGTGTGCCGATTAAAAAATATATGATCGATATTTATTGAAATAAATACATAATTGTTCCTTCATCATTTCATTTTTTTGTTAATTTCACACACAATAATTTGAAAAAAACTCTCAGATCCTTAATTAATTGACATAACTAAATTAGTCAATTCAGAAATATTTAAATTCCTGCTAATACTTAGTTATGATTAAACGAATCAAATCGATTCGGAAATATTTCATTTTTGTATCGAATAATTTCGCAACGTCACTATTTTATTACTTGTCAAAACGTTGCCACACTGAAATTGTCAAATCTGGAATCGAATTAAAATTCCGACTATAGCTTGTTAATCGGGACTCATGTAAAGGACAATGGGAAATGAATGTATGAAGTCTGGGCCCACCCTTCAATAGTAATATTTGATATACCATTGGATAGGGCTTTTTAAGTGGAACATTAGTTACTAATAGAACTATGGTCAAATCTTAGTACTTTCGGAGATACGACGTCTTAAAGTCGTCTCAGTCTAACATATTATTCTTCACTGATTTTTTTAAGGTAAAATAGTAATAATACATGTATTTGACTTTAAAACAAAGGGGATTTACCTATCATTGAAGTTGGGCATTAACGACAATTACATAATTTTAAAAACCCGCGGTGACTACGAATGGTCACCATCTCCCAACTCCTCCTACTCGTAGGTACCAAATTAAAGAAATAGTGTGAACGTAACTTCCTACAGTTCTAGGTGAGGAACAAGCAGATAAGTGCCGTCGGTTTGACTTTGGCTATTGTTTATCTTATATTAAAGTAAACTTCGGTTAATAATTGCTTAGATTGAAATCACTTTTATGGCAGCATAATAGTTAGTATAACTCCGAAAGTACCTACTGACTTTTGAACTTAGTCGTAATAATAAGTTTTATTCTGCATACCTATTCATTTATGAGTATCTTATTCCTATTGAGAGGTGGGCCCATCATTACTCATTGTCCTTTGGTTTACTGATTTTATTATTATGACATACAAGTGAGTAGCGCGAGCGCCTGATAATATTCAATATCTAATAATCACAACGTAAACTTAGCTGCGCTCCGGTATTCCGGCGAGCCCTATTTTATTAGATTTTATGTCGTCAACGCTTCCGAACGCTCGCAACGCTCGGGTCGACCACAAATCCCTCTTTCGTGTATAACCTGCCGTCAGCGATGATGCGAACCCCGTGGCGCGCAGTCTGTTAGTGATCGGTGCGGCGTTGTGCGCAGAGTCAGTTCCAGTCGAAGCTGCAGGAGCTGGCGCCGCTGCCGGAGCTGCTGCAGGGCGCGCGCGTGCAGCTCCACGAGGCGCGGCAGCTGCAGGCGCTGGCCGAGGACGGCGCCAACCACCTCGCCAACGAGATCCGACTCGTCAACGAGAAGGTACTGCACACGCTCCTTCTCGGTTAACGATCCGATCTCAACGAGCAATTCGTGTACGATAAGACTAATTCGACTCCAAAGATAGCGCTCTTAAGCGACAATATCCCATTTATGAGTTATAGTACGAGTATTCCAGCGTGAGGCTCGTTCGACGACACGTTCGTTTTTTGATAGGCGTCATTTGTGACGTATGTTACAGCTCGTGGTCGCAGTCAACGGTCTGAATCAGGAGAAGGCCGACAGATCCAGGCTGCTGGAAGAGAATCAGCGACTGAAGTTGACCATCGACGAACAGCGGACTGAAATAGAAGAACTTTCGAGAAACTTAGACGACTTCAAGTACGTTTCGTTGGACTCTTGCTATAACGTGTTGCGATCTTTACATAACAAAATTACATTTAATCACTAAATAGTTGGGAATGAAACCTCTCAATCATACCATTCGCGTCGTAGTGGTCGTACCACTCGTTGTAAACACTGCAGGTGAAGTGGCGAGTCTCGCCACTCCCGAGGGCCGCCATTACTCATGAAACACCCTCATCCTGCCCGTAGGTACACATATAGTTATTAGAGCGTGTTAGTAGTGAATCACGTGTGTGTGAACTATTCTCGATCTAAGAGCCGATTTTATGAACACGTTGTATTCATACACTTTATATTTATTTCTCTCAGGAAACGTGTTTGCATTTTATCAACTATTTATTCGTATAAGAACCAAGTCATACAGGGTTATCATTTAAATTAATTAAATTGTCGAACTTTTAGGTCAGCAGAGAATAGAGTAATGCACTTGACAAGTCTAAAATAACGAATGAAATAATAAGTCTTGTTAAGGTATACATACTGTACAAAGAGAGCAAATGAATAGAATAGGCAAAATATGTAGGTTGCCTGCATTCACGAGTAGATTTGTCCGTTCCTTTCATTACATTCAACCTACCACAGATACAATAGGCAGATTATTATAATGAGAATAACTTTTTGACTTCACTTTGTCTTGAAACGTACCTATAGAAGAATTTATGTAGCGACTGACATTTTCCTGGGTATAGTAAATTTCGGATAGCAACGCCAGTGGTTATAAATAATCTGTCAGTGTTCTATGTATAGCAGTGATTTTAAATGTTATTGGGATGAGAAACAATTTGACAACATTTCTCTCGTATTCTAGACCACCGATCGAAACCGAAAATGTTACTAATTATATTATTTTTTTAGGATAATTACAAAGCAATATTTGTTATTCTTTTGAACCTTATCACTGGGTAAAATAGGCTATACCTACATATTTTGTTCTTAATACTAATAATCGTCTAATCCTGTATAGTCTATCGTTGTTATAACAATAGGTAGCTAGTAAGTAGCTAGTAGGTAGTCCATATTTTCACGAATTTCAGAACTATCGATTTACAGAGTCGAAGGCAAATCGATAACTAAGAGTGCTATAGGTATCATAATACAGATCCAGTCTTAAGATTGTGCTCTTAAACTGAGTCGAGATCCGGGTCAGTAGCTCCAGGGGCGGATTTTGACTTTGTGGGGCCCTGGGCTAATACTCCTCGAGTGGGCCTGTTTTCTATTGTTTTGTAGTTTTTAGGTATCAGGAAATAAAATCGGCTGATAAAAATATTTATTGTTCAATAGTAAAGTAAACCAATTTTATTGATAATTTATAATAATAAATAACGACAATTCGAGGCCACATCACAGTTCGCATCCGGAGAGCTCGATTTCGCAGATGCCAAACCCTCCGGCTGGAGGAGAAGGTGTCGCAGCAGGAGAGCCGCTACAAGGAGAAGTGGTCGGAGTGCGGGCAGCTGGCGCAGGAGCTGCAGCAGCAGCGCGCGGCG
>LGAG01002179.1:14078-24840 GCA_001278395.1 Lerema accius
ATTCGTTTTTTAATGAATTAGTAAGTATAAACTGAAATAGTTTAATTTAAGTGGATTTTTCTGTCAGCAAATCATCGGTTGTCTCCCTTCCTTATTGTCGGATTTCTACGACAGTCGCGTTGGGCATCAATACACTTTTGCGAAAAATAATACTAGTAATTTACTAAACTTTAGATGTTATTTTTAAGTCTTCTAATTAAGAAAACTGAATTGTAAGCAATTGTATATGGTTACTTCACTAGCCATTTACCAAAATATGAAAATTATTTTAATATAATATAGTGCTATCAAACAAAAAGGCAGATTAATTGAGGAGTGGTATTTAGTCGCATATATGAGACGTTCGCGGAATGAGCCCGAAAAATTTTGTCTCAAAAATGCGACTATACTACTAACTATACTATAAATAATAAGGTTGTATTTGATTTACTTTGAATACAATCGCGTAGCTTCCGAATCGATCATGTAACAATGAAGTTACTGACTAACTATACAAATAATAACATTATACCGTTTTGTACATTGCACGTATTACGTGCACAGACAGAAGTAGAGGGTTATCAAAAGTATAGATGGTAGTAAATACTAGGTAGTAAGGTCGGCGCCGACGGATCATCCTGTGACGACTGGGATCACCGGGGATCAGCGGCGGAGCGTCCCGCGGGAGCTTAGACGGCGGCGGCCAATCTGGACTACGATGATTACTCGACTTGAGCCCTCTTTCTTAACGTTCATTAACTTTTTGTTAAGAACGACCAACGGAGGTTATTAAAAGTGTCTCATCTCAAAAGCTCACGGGTCGACCCGAAAACGAATTGAAATTTTAAGTTCATAATGATTACCGGAAGTTGAGCCAATTCTATATTGTTTGAATTGATAATGTGATAAAAATTCAACCGTATTGTCGTCTGTGTACACAATTTATCATCATCATCATCATCATACTTAATAAAAATGTTAACTGACTGACAGACACGCTACAGCCTAAACGAGTAGACCTGGAACCATGAAACTTGGCACAGAAGTTCCTTATAACGTGTAGGGGAGCACTAAGATCGGATTTTTGGAAATTCACACTTTAAGGGGGGGAAATAGGGGATGAAGCGTTGTATGAAAATTAACCAAATTTTAAAGCAAGCAGTTTGCAAATTCGTATTGGGTTTATGATTGAAAGGGATAAAAAACCTAATACCTACTACGATTTTTTTAAATCAACCCTTAAAAGGGGTAAATATCACGCCAAAGCTATAATTTCCTCAAGCAAAGCAGCGGGCAACAGCTCGTCAAAAATAATATGCATTGTAGTGTCTGCTATCAAATAGTGAATCAATCATGTGTTTTTTCAGAACCAACGGTCTTATATAGGTACACTTCGTTTGGAATGCAAACGTCGGCAGGGTGTCGAGTGGGTCCCTTGTCTCCCGTCACGCCTCACTCTCGCACAAGCTTCTTTTGCCAGCTGTTCACATAAAACAACCTTTTCTTCAATGACGTTCGTCAGAGGCTTCAATGGGTACATGTTATAATAATCGCGAGCAGAAACTTAATTGGGACGTCCGCCTCTCGGCTAGCGCAGATTTTATCAATTTCTCATTAACGTTATTGCAAATAAGGATATCCGCTGCATTACGGATTTTTATAAAAATATTAGCTTATTAATTTCATGTTTTAATTACTTATGATGGAACAGAGATGATAAATGCGATGGTTTTATTGTAAAAGACATCCATTAGGTATATTTTTATTTTGATTAATAATTTTTTTATTAACTTAACATATTTTGCCGAAAGTTTACTGTTTTTTTTGCGACAAAGTAAATTACTTCATATTTGCCGAGCTCCAGTCTCGGCTCTCTCCAGACTAGATGAGAACGTCTAGGTCTTCTTGGTGACGAAGATGTCATTTAGAATTTCAGGATAAGTTTCTACGTTGTATTTGATTCCTTCTATTTCTATTTTAAATCCAACCTAACCTCTAATGAATTCATCGTCATCATTACAACTCGATAACTGTCCCTCTGCTGGATTCGGGTCTCCACCGTTTGTTTTTGACCAATGACTACTCGCTGTAGGTTTATACAATCTGCATATTAGGAGTCTACTACTTCTGGTGCGAAATATAAAACTTCGTCTGCATTATTCTTAAGAACGGATCTAAATGTTCACTTCCTGTATCTATAGATTTGCATATCCCCCGCCTTTCTTCCTGCTATGGGTATAAATATTTTTTATGCCATTATTCATGATTTTGCATTTAGTTTTATAAACTACTAAAGTTTGATATAAATAAGTACCTTACTGGTTTTATTATAATGTAAAATTAATTGTGTTTTACGACGAACATGTTATACGCAATGCTTAGGTGGATCTCCAGTTTTTATGACAAAACGAGAAACCATAGTATCTCTCCGCATCTTCGGGAAACCCGCAAGTTCCGTAGAGTACGCACTCGGTCTGTTAGTCACGGATACGAATACGAGTTGTTAGGTCGTGATGAAGTTAATGTAGCTTTATGTTACGATTCTGAAATATAGTGCAGCGAGCCGAGACCGACTCGTCAGCGGGCGCCGTGGGTTGGACAATATTGCGCGCCCTCACCACTTCATACTCTTGCGTCGAACGAAAGAAAAGAAACGAAAACATCCACTCAAACACATTTATTTTCTGTTTGATTTTTAACTTTTTGGTGCTCCATTTTTTATTTTATTTGTGTTTTCATTAAATTATAAATAATACTATTAAAATAGTAAAGGGCCCACGAAACTCGCAGCGCTCCCGTAAATGGGCAATGGGGAGGTGTCAGTTTCGGAGGCCCGGGCAATGAGCTCGGCATAATAAATAATAAGGTACAAAAGAGATTTAACGAAGTACCATCCTCGGGTCTCACGCTCGCACGCACGCTCCACACAACAGTCTTACGGCTACAATATCACTAGCTATACAGAGGGCCGGGTCGGTCGTCGGCGGGTCGTCGACGGGTCGTCGGCGGGTCGTCGGCGGGCGATCACTCGAAGTGTGAACCCTTGAGCTTCTTGAGGGCGTTGGTGAGGTGCAGCATCTCGGTGTTGAGCTGCCAGATGAGCGTCTCCAGCTTGTCCACCGAGTCCAGCACCTCCACGCGCTCCGTGTGCGGGTTGAAGCGGACCTCGAAGGGTCGCGACATGGTGGACACCCAGCGTCTGACGAACGAACATCGACCACGTTATTACGTTGACAATAAACTATCTAGCACTAAAAATGATTTTAGGTTTATTCGAGAGAGAGATGACTTTTTTGGTATATAAACATTTAGAAGTTTAAATTCACCTGAATTTGTCTTTGGCATCTTCGAAGCTCTCGGCGACGTAGTAGATGGGCTGATACTCCTGGTCCTGGTAGGGCTGCACCGAGGTGGAAGCGGGCTCGAACGGCCGCAGCTCCGGCTTGTCGCTCAGGGCGTGAAGGAGCTCTCCGATGGACGAGAGGAGGGCGGCTCCGTAGGCTTTCAGCTGTTGGTTCTCCTTGCAGAGGCCGAATTCTACCGTGAACCAGTACACCTGCACAATAACAATATCGTTGTAGACGACCGCCCTACATGGAACGTAACCATAAAATTTATAACAGCGAGCGCTGTCTTGTGCTTCTAAAGATACATATTATTATAAATTTACCGTAGAGAGTTTCTCGATCTCAGCATCGGAAGCGCCGAGAGAGGCCAACCCGATCTCCTGGGAGAACTGCGCGAAGCTGGGGTCGGCCAGCAGTGGGATGTGTCCCAAGAGTTCGTGGATGCAATCACTGTCGAAAACAAACACGGACATGAGATATCTGCGAGCGCTTACAGCAATTGCAGTTGCGGTATGTATCTCTCGTATTGATGTTGGAATTCCAGCTTTACTAACAAAATCGATATCGTTCAGTATAGCTTAATTGGACGTTCGTCGCCTTTGATGCTGCAAACTTGCTTTAAAAGCGTCGAATCAAATTACGTAGGTAGACGGTAAGCGTTAATAATGTTTTAGTTCCATCCCGGTCCCGGCACTTCGCCCCTAGCCGGAGCTTTGCTAAATGTATCGATATTCTTCTCCTATATAACGCTGATAACAAATGACATTGAAAATATTGCACTTATAATAACTCTGCTATACTACCAGTAGCTGTAGTTGTACTCGTTTTATTAACATAAAGCGCACAAGGACTTAATGTAGGATTTCCGCAAATAGTGACTCAGTAGTTAAGTAACTTGTGAAATGTAATTAATAATTCTAAGACTTAAGCAAATAATCTGCAATCAATTTTGGTCAGCCCAAGCAGGTTCTCATTCGATTTCCGCGTTCTGTACTTAGTTTATTGTGAGACATTAAAAATATTCAGTTAACCGTTGTCACTAATCAAATTCGATTTAATAATATTTAATTTGAATGTCCTGTACTTAACATCGCATTAAATAAGTTATAATACCTACATATTATAAACAAAGTTACGTTACAGCTCGCGCCCGCGGGTCAAACACATAAGGTCGCTATTATTATGATGAATTATGTCGCTCGCGTTGAAAAGGGTGCTCTGTTGCGCGTCAATACTCGACTAATGAAAGCATATTGTTCGTGAATTTCACTTTGGACATATACTAATGCGAATGACAAGTTGAACTCACGGTTCTGGAGTGTGGAAGGGAGAGTTGGCATGTCGGACGTATTGCGTGGACTGGAAGACGCGGAAGGCGAGCGAGGCCAGGAAGTCGCGGGCGGTGAGCAGGCCGGCGGCGGGCCGCAGGGTGAAGCCGGTGTGTTTGCGCAAGAAGTTGCTGACGTCGTCCAGCTGCGGGATGCGGTGTGGAACGAAGATATCTGCGCCCTGGAGTTTTTCGAAGGCGGCCTTATATTCTCTGCACGCGTGCTTGGGCATCAGGTCGAGGACGGTGTTGAACACGCGTTGCCAGGTAGCGTTCTCCGACTCGGTGTAGGTGATGAACGGGATCGGATCGCCGTACTTGTAAGCGAAAGCGATTTCGGCGATTTGTTTCCTGCGCTCCCGATACTCCTTATCGGCGAATCCCGGATGGTTCATGTCGAGTTCGGGCTCGTACTTGGTCATCAAGTGGTTGCAGTTGTCGAGGTCGGAGGCGTGGCACGGGAACCAAGGCGTCTTGTTGGACAAGTTGTTGTCGGAGATGAGGTTGATGCCGGCGAAGGCCGTCGACTGCCGCAGAGATCGGATGAGTTGCAGCAGGTTGACGCGGGACATGCTCACTTTAACTAGAGCGTCGAATTGGATGCCGGTCTCCTGTGACGGGCGAGTCTCCAGGTGTTCCACGCATCCCTTGTAATTGTCGATAGTTTTGAGGATGCGCGCGAGAGTCCCCATTCCTTCACGCATGCGTAACAGTAGAGCGGCTTGTTGGATAGCTTGTTCAGCCTCAGGGCTTTCGCTGGCTGCGTTCTGAAGAATTACTTCCTCTTCGGTAAGAGTATAATCTGTTTGAAGAAAATTATAAGTCAGATACACTGTACATTTTTTTCATGATTAGTTTTGTTAGTACATTTGTAATTTTACGAAAGATATAATTATTAATCAAATTATACATAGTATCTATAAAGTATTACGGTTGAGAAAGTACCTACCTGTTAGTTTTTTTGCACTTCAGTGACTTTAAATGCGTAAGTAAATAAAAAATACTTTAACAAATTTCATTGTGTTACATTTTTTCTTTCTCATAAGGCAGAGAACGCCGTGTTAGCATAAAGAATAGGATCTTTAACTTGTAACATCTAATCGTGTCCTAAGTAAGAACTAACCTTCATCCCGTTTCCCTCCGTCGTCACCGATATCTGCATCAGCTAGAATAGTAAAATTAAAAAAAAGTAAAATAAACGAAAAACAGCACTAATAATGCATACAAAATGAAAACATGTAACGTAGTATTACCAAGGTGTCCGTTCTTGGTTTCGTCTTGCTGAGTGCCGTCTTCGACGGTGGGGCTGTTGTCGCCGGAGCCAAGGTGAGCGGCGTCTTGGATGAAATCGGATTCCAAGCCTGAGTCTACGTTAAAGTAAATAAATAAAAAAATAAGAAGCAACGAAAACAAAAAAAAAATAAAGGGTCTCTAAGTAGGGTTCATAATAAGACTTTACCATTGGCGCGGGCGCGTGCTTCTTCCAACACACTTTGTTTGGTCTGCTTCACCACCAGCGTCTCGAAGCGCGCGTCGTCGACGAGCGAGCGGCGGCGGGACGGGTAGCCGTTCTGCAACAAACCAACCCATCTTCAGCATCCCGCACATCACACTCGGTTTCCGTATGTTTTCAATGAGTAGTCGTTTATTTGTTAGTGTTACATGGATCGATACGATTCACTTTCAATTACGATATCTTATTACCTAATTGTTTAATTTTTTAATAGGTACAGTACGAGTATAGGGTTCGAGTGATTTATAAAATCACGATGTCGATGGCTTCGTACCGTGGCTCTGTAAAGATTTAATAATCGAATAAAGTCGAACGACACACGTCGCGGTGACTCACTACCGGTACCTTACCTACAGTGGAGTAAGATTTAGATTTACGACCGAATCCGGTGTTCTCGATCGATTCGGTCGCGCTCACGGAGGCGGCCGTAAATCATATTAAGGATCTACGAACGCTCGCCCGACGACGGAAAGCCGGGTAAAAGCGAGCATCTAAATCCTTATAAATATAAAGCGTCCATGGCGTAATATTCCGCACGCGAGTAGGAATTGCTTTTACGAAGTTCCTAAGCTTATTTCCTGAACGTGGTCGGGCGTAAAGTGGTGCCATTACCGCCCGCTCGCCCGCTCGCCGGCGCCGGATGCGCGGCGGCTCGAACAAAGGCTCCCAACTTTCGGGACCGATGCACTTCAATGGAACCAATTATCAACTCGACATCTCAACATTTCTCGTTCTTTGCTTGTTGCTCTTTTAACTTCCACAACTCTATCTCTACAATGCTACTTTCGTCGACTGTAAGTCGTTACCTACTTTGCAACTCGGTGTTTATTATGAATTTCAACAAGTTTTAATAATTAATAATAAGTAGGAACCTGTTAGTATTCCCTCTCATTGTTATTTCGGGACAATGTACACATAGTGTTATTTATTTAAATTAATTTTACTTTAGAAAACTGTACATTTTCCTTTAAGTGTATCGTAAAAATTAAGGATATTAACACACGTCTAAAAGGTCATCATTAAAACTGTTATTTTCCTCGTAGATTTTGGTTTCGTAAACCTTGAATGTTTTGATAATGTGTGTATATGTTATTTTCCTGTGTGATGTTGGTTGAACATTTCGATCATAATATCGTAATCGTGGAAGACAAGTGATCGAGCAGACGCGGCGCGGGGGGCGCGGGGGGCGCGCGGCGAGGCCTAACATTTTCCACTAGAGTGGCTGCGCTATTTAACTTTGTGTGTCAAGGGTTACTAATCACGCTGTCGTCGAGCTCCTGAAACCCACAAGGCGAAGCCGCCTGCGACTTAACGAAACACTCGCTCGTTAAACCTTACATGCGACCCGTGACTCGAAAGTTTAACTTGACTCTATAGAGCCGTCCGAGCTTTCATCGTCAATGGTAAATGTTAGCGTAAACCATTCTTAATTTTTGTAAGAGATACATTAAGATTCGATCGAGTTACAAGCGTCCGTGGACAATGGAACGGCTGCACGCAATGATTCAGCTGCCGGCGGCGGCGAGATCCGAGTGCAGCGAGTAAAACCGTCGGTGAGCCGTTAACATTGAGCTTTGACACGGCGAGAGGCGTAAAACGTGTGAATTGGTCAGCGGCGGTGTCGTAACGAGTGCGGAAACCGCGCGCGGCCGCGCACGGGCAAGTTAAAGGTCCGTCTAACTGGAGCGGCAGGACTCGGAATCCGGTCGGCGTAGCCTTGGTGTCCCCGAGTGGCCACTTCACCGCTCCAATCGGTCGTTAATTAAGCGGCCGGAGAGTCGGCACCCTCGGCGTTCGTTCGACGAATCGATAGCACATAGAGCGCACCGACCGCCGCTCGACGGTTTCGCTTTGTTTAAAGCCTCTCGGACGCTCTTCAACGCGCGACTCGTGAGCTCGTGACGTACGTTCTCGCGCGGCGCGGCGGCCAAATTGAAACGTCACTTCTGCTCTAGTGGGCTCGTTCGTCGAGGCCGACGATGTATCGGTCGAATAACATTAATTACTCTATTAACGAAGCGAACGCTTCCGATGCAAACGCGATTGTAAACGTAAGCGGGCGTTGGAACTCTATTCGCCGGGAGTCGGTAATAATTAGCCGGACATGCACGACTGAAGATCCGACTGGAGGCTGACGGACAATGTTGTCGAGTTATCGATTTGACCGCGACGAAGAGCCTCGTTTGGTCAAGAGCGTCGCGACCTCGGATTCATTGTAAACCTAGATCCGCGCTTTGCTGCTCGCGTGACGGTAATACGTTCACTGCGGCTGCGGCCACGCCGCGGGGAACGCCACAGAGGAAACTGCAAGTAGCGTCATCATGGACTTAGGACTTCTCTAAAACAAACATTTTAGTAAATGCGATCCGCGGCCGCGTCACTTGATTGAATTTTAACGATCCTTACTGATTGTTGCGTCGTCGGTGAGCGTCGCAGCTCGCACTACCTCGCATACCGACCTTCGACGGTCAAGGAAATACAATCATTCAGATGCCAATTATTAAGTATACGGTAATCATAACAGGTTACTTGTCCGCACGCCGCGCGCCGCGCGCCACTAACGCACGCCGCTAACGCACGCCGCACAGCACAACATGCAAATGTTTATCAGTAGACACAACAAAACATATACATCGCATGGCGCACACACATAATTCCTCTAAATGCATTCTATTTATCGAGGCGTTACACATACATAATTTAACAATGGACCAGATTTTACGGAAACGGTGATAAATTGGAAGGTGTCAGTCGGTCGAGTCGAGGTTGAGAACCGGTCAAAGGAATCGAACTGCGTCGGAGGGCCGCGCGGCCGCTCGTCGCCACCGACGTCCGTGCGAACCGCTAGGTTGGGGGAATATTCGCAACAAATCGCAAAAGCGTTTAACATTGTATCTGCGCTATCGTATACTTGCAAATAAAGAATATAATTCCGCGACGAGTCGATTGTTGCGAGCGACGGTATCAATATTTACGATGGTAATTATCCAATTGAACAATGATGATTCTAATAATTGGAATTTTCCCTACAAAGAGTCTCGTCCGCAGCCGTCTCGCGACGACACCGCTGCGCCGGACAATGGGCTGTCTTCGGAGACGTTATTATCGTTACGCGTAGAGGTAATTACATCATACGACGACGCAACCTGCAATCGCCGTGGGAAACGAACTAATTGAGAGTAAACATAATGATGGACGCTGCGGTTCCCAGAGTAATTGAGTCGAGTCGAATTCGCGAGCTTTCAATGGAAGCGCCGGCCGCGGTGGTGAAAACGGTCTAGAACTGGAGACGGCGTCCGGCTCGTCCCATGCACTTTCACACGATTTCTTAAGCATTATTCCTTGGAAGCGTTCTCGAACGTTTTTGTGAGTAAACAATGTGAAGGAGGTCAGGCGGCGAGCCGCATGCCGCAGGCCGCATGCCGCATGCCGCAGGCCGCAGCCACGCCGTCGGTCGGAAGGTACGAGTCCTACGAGCGTTGTTAAGCAAGTGTTACAAGGGCGTCGGATGAGGCGTGTTAATGGGGATGTCGTGCGTACGACGGAGGCCGACGGCGACAGTCGTCCGCGACAATCGTCCGCGACAATCGCCAGCGACAATCGTCCGCGACACGCTCGCCGGGTCCCTGTCCCCCGACCTCGAGCAGCTGTCATTTACGTTTCCGTATCCCGAAGGAAAAATCACCTTATTTTTGTACACTAAACTAATGTTAAGCATTACCGTTATGTTGCTGCGAAATATGACAAGCGAAGCGGTCCCTAGTCGTTATTAACACGAGTTGACTGGATTTCTAAACTGAAACTCATGTTTTTTTGTTCAGTTTATAACATACTAGTAACAACAAATGGATGCACAACTAATTAATAGTGATTACTTCATCTCTATGTTAAAATAACTTAATAAAAAAAAAATATATATTAAAAATAACTATTAAGACTGTCATTATTTATTTTTTTCGATGTGTTCAGAAGAAGCTTTCTAACAATGAGAGACATAATAATATTGATTAATAAAAAATATGCAGTTCTAGTGAACAGTTATTAAAAATAAAATACAGACTTTTACTTTATGAATTAAATATTTAACATTATAGATATAGAGATAGCTTAGCGTTGCAGATAAAAATATGATACATAAAATTTTAATTGTACTGTATACTAATATAATTTCGGACTACTCGTATTAAATAAACAATATAAAGAAACCAAGTCGGAGATCGTGGTATCTAATCAATGAATAAAAATAAATAGGAGCTGCGAGGACTACTCGGCTCAAAGTTTCCAGAGAGTTATCGAGAGCAAGCGGGAGAGAAGGAGAGAGAAGGAGAGAGAAGTGAGCGCTCACCTCGATGCTGTAGGATTTCTTGATGGCGAACATTTCGCGGTTCTTCTGAGCTGCTGCGACGGCCATAGCTTCAACACTCCGAGGGGTTCGAAGGCGCGGCAGGAGCGGTTCCTGAGTCCTGAGGGCGAGGGCGAAGTCACCGAGCTAGTTAGCTAGCGTGCGTCTGCGAGAGTCTCGTCTCGACCACGGGCTGATGCCAGTCTGTCTACGACTCGAGCTGTCGTATTACAATAGCTAACTAAACTTTGGAT
>LGAG01002179.1:35323-57678 GCA_001278395.1 Lerema accius
CTGGATGTATTACAAAATAAAATTTATTCAATCGTAATATTAACTATATAGGTATTACGCGTTGCGCAATTCGTTTGTGCGATTAGGTATACCATTAAGTATGTCTGTGATAGATGTTTCAAGGTTTTTCAGTTTGCAAGGTCAAGGTTTTGAATTCAAAATGTGAATGTACAGTGAAAGTCCACTTCTGACCTCACTTCCAAAAATGAAATTGTCCGCAACCGTATGCTAGCCAAGCTACTTCATACCTAAACTATACGAGTACCTATGAATATTATAGCGATCGTTTTTTATCACACTAGAGACCCAATCTGAGGTTTGAAATGTAACGATAATTCATTATGTCTATACACTACAATAACGAAAACCGATGGAGTGACAGAGGAACTAACAAACACGCGCTGTGTTCTTAACATATTTCTGAAAGTATTCGA
Organism: Lerema accius; assembly: GCA_001278395.1. Taxonomy (NCBI): domain Eukaryota; kingdom Metazoa; phylum Arthropoda; class Insecta; order Lepidoptera; family Hesperiidae; genus Lerema; species Lerema accius. The sequence goes on from LGAG01002179.1 coordinate 35,758, forward strand.
CGTCAACTACATAGTCCGAGAGTGACCCGGTTGAAGGGTCGACGGGGGCGCGACCGAGCGAGCTTTTACAGAAGCGTCTGGGAAAAACCCGGACACCTTTTCTGGCAAGGGAATGCCAGTTGATTGAAAAACAAACAATAAAATTAAAACAAATTTGAATTACTTTAATCTTGTTCAACCAAATCAATATGCAAATCAAACACTCTGTTTAAGAATAATGTAGACATACCTACGTATAGTAGACACAGGTAGGTATAATAATTTCTTCAACGCTTTTTTCTTGAATTTGATCAAATATAACATACGACCCCTGTTATTGTATATAACCGGCAGCCACAGGTAGTTATAAACTTGAGAACACAATAAGGACTACAGCGGGTGTGTTCAGTTGACCGCCAACGCCCTCAAGGCCGACTCACTGCAACCAATTAAGTTATAATCAATAATTCATGATCATAGAAATATGTATCGCATAACAGATACTACTTAATATCGTCCTTAATAATCAGTCATGATTCTAGATACGTCGTTGCATGTGATAAGATCTTCCATCGACTAGACTCGAGCAAATAGTCGTGTAAAAACTTGTAATTCAGTTGCTTGTCTTGGCCTTTGGGCTTCGCAACAATCATACGATGAGTTTCTTCAGGTTATTTTGCACGATAATAATGTAGAGTTCATTTTTATACTTGTTCTATTTTGCGTGTTGTTTTACGAGAACCTTAAAACGGAAATCACACATTTTTATGTCGTTCACACTTTTCCAGTGTACCTATACCTACATGGTTAAATATTCACAAAAGCTGATTACAAATTAAATATTTTCGTTTGTTCCAATCGTTTGTCCCTTGAAGTATTTCGACAACAGCACCAACTACCGGGCCCAACTGTGGCACGAAATCATACACGGTCCTTCTAATATGCCTCACAATTTTTTCTTTAATTGGTCTAGCCGTTTAGAAGGATTCAGAGACAAACACACGTAGGTACGCTGTGTTTTTATTATTAAAAAGAAAGATAGGAATGACACCAATGTGTGCATCTGTTAAATTTTGATATACGGGTATTAAATAACACAGTGCAGGCACTGAGACTTTCCTGCTTCAAATCTTGCCCGAGCAGCAAATACATGTTGAGCAACACAGGAAAATACTGATACATATTGTGTAAGTGTAGGTAATATACAGCGCGCTGGCGGAGAACGCGCGTTGCGTTTCCACAGGATAATCTGTTAGAGATAACACTTAACATTTATCCGATGTATCTCGGCACTCATTGCATACCACCCTTGCATGTCGCGTCTTCGTCGTGCATGTTTTTGAACCCCTGTTTGAAGTCTCAAGCTTCAAGTTCCGGCTGAGCGTCGACTGACAGACAGTAGGTACTACTATATTGACTAGATCGACATTGACAAACTTTTAACATAAATTTATGCTAATACAATCAATAAATACGCACAAACCTTTTACACTAAATTGATAGAAAAATATTGGCAAATTGTTTTTTTTTTTTATATTTCATAACGTTATGTATTAGGTCTAGATTGTTACTTATGACGCAATTGTACTAATTGCTCGCTGGCTAGCGACGTCACTGGTTGCCTATCAAGGTCTCTGGTTTACTTTTTCCATCTGTTGATAATACAATTTTGTTCACCTTTAAAAAGGTCGTTGTACCCATTGAGTAAATTATTGACAGTAATTATTAAGAACATTTTCCGTGTTACAAACTAAGCTATCGGGAATATACAAACTTTGAAAAATAAATAACTGACGGTCGGATATTCGGCCGTAGCCTAATTAAATCTAGTGGGAACTAATTATGCTCGCGAACGTTATTAAGAAGTGCGGTGCATATCTATACTTTTTAGATGTAATAATTTAGAATACGTAAGATGTTCACTAGCTTCGTTGGAGCTGCAAAGTAAACGTCCTACAAATGTGGGATCTGTAGTTGCTAAGAATTATATGAATTGCTAGACACTGAAATTGTTTGTTAGACGTTGAAAGGGTTAATTCTGCATGCGATAGTGCGGCACACTATGGAAGTTTAAACGATCGTATGGTGCTTTCTAAAACGTTCTTCTTTCTTCGTATCAGCACACATATATCCAAAACGTCTAGCCGCATAAAAAAAAAATTATCGCTACATGTCCGGATCCACCTCCCCTATCAGCTCTGTAAGCCGGCTAATAAGTGTACGACGCCGCGACGGTCGGATCGTATGGTATGTGAGTAATGTCGATGGCCTTATTATGTCCCGCTTCGGGTTTCCTCATTACGTGTTACATCACGCTGCACTATAGCGGGTGTGTCGTCTCCCTCGCCGAGAAGCCGGAGCGAAATTCAACTGTATGCGTATTTTAGTATCTCTTTATTGAATACTCAGACAACTAAAGAGAATCGCCATACAGTCCGCTATACTGCGTTTCAAACACTCCAAAAATCATTACATACTCTTAGTCCCGCACTACGACATCCTGTGTCGTAGGTGCCATTACTAAAACTCATCATTTGACTTTCCGCCTCGCTAGGAGTCGATCTCAGAACATCGCTGCCCTCTACGGTATGGTAAAAAAATATTATGTTTGTCTCCGAATACGGTACAAAAAAATATGTTTCCGAGGTTCAGATTTGGAAATCCGTGTACAGTGATTCTTATGTCGCGATATTAGGAGTGTACGCGACTCTACTTAGTTTTTACTGTTCTCTTTTATAGACATGTACAATGTACATAAATGTTTTATTATGATTTGCGGTCACACGGAAATACCGTGCGAAATAAATCTGTCATAATTACATCCTCGACATCCTCGAATGTCCATCGATCCGCCTCCACACTCTAGCGATTCATTATTTCATCGATATGTTAATACCTGACAAGTTACACTTGGCACTCCTTTTAAGAATAATACATACACAAAAGTACGGGGCATACTTGAAATTTACCTTTATGTATAAAGTGTTACATATACATTTAATTCAGGAAACCAAATAAAACGCACAATGCGACTTTACGTCGTTTCAGCCGCATGCTACACAAACGCATCGTGCGGAAAGTCTCGTCGACACAAACTGTATGAGTTGACATCTGCCAACCAGCCCATTATGAAATAAATGGTAGGTCTACAATAAGTTTGGATCCTTGAGCCGATAAAGGAGTGTTATAATATTATAATGTAAATTGTTAACGGGTGTCGTGTCGGAAGGTCGGGAGCGTCGAGCGGCGAGCACAGAGCGCGCTGGTCGCCAGACTGCCACCTGCCTCCTGCACCACCGCCGACCGCCGACCGCCGACCGCCTACCGCCGACCGCCGACCACCGATTAACAAATTAACCTTACTAATATTCTCACTTACAGTCCCACTCGAAGTCTGTCTAGATGTCATTGGACGGTAGGCACCGCAAGCTCGTTTGCTACTCATATCATACAACATTAACAAACGAGAGAAAATCTATAATACATACAAATCGAGTTTAGACCGTAGAGTATTTAGACTATATTCCGACGGTGACGGTGATAGTGGTAGGTATGCAGTCTGCTATGTCGGCTCGTTTGTACCAAGCTGATGTTCTGACCGGTCGCTCGGTCTCTCCGGCTGCACTACAATGCAATGATATAATTAAGCCGCAGATTTTTTGCGTCCGATCGATCTAGAATGGTATTAATTGTTAGAAAAATTGTCTATTGATAAACAGCGACCTAGTTATTATCAGAATGACATTGCGGAAGGTCTCGGAGAGGCGGCGTATGAATAATCTCGATAGGTTTTACTCGAGATCATCAGTGAACATCTTCGTTGCGTGTTATTATCAATGAAACAAGTAGGTAAAATATTAGTCGTACTCTCTGTCCGCACCGGTATGTTTCACGGAGATCTAGGTGACGCCCCGGTTGGTCCAGACGGCAAACGGGATATCGAGTACGTTTTAGTGGAATTATACAAATCACAGAGAACTCCAAACCGCTCATATTGAGGAAGATTTCCTAACAAAATCACCCTCGTTTTTTTCGTCCTGATTGAAAGATAAACAATCTTACAGTGTCTTTTTATTGTAATTATCGATTTAAAAATAAGACAGACACAAATTTAAAAAAAACTAAATAATAAACAATAATTTAAGGTTGAAATCAATTTCTGTATACTTCTAAATATATTTTTTTATTAATGAAATAAATAAAAGTTGTGCCAAGATTGTTTACCTTTTAAATCACGATGAAAAAATGAGGTAGGTATACATCATTTCGTTTTGCGGTAAAACGAAACATATCTACGTACTACGCAAAAACAATAATATTTAATAGGTCATAGAATTAATTATTCAACAGTCTAACTTTGAGCACCGTGAACTGGATTTTATCAACGCATAAAAACTTTATATTTTTCCTACTGCTCATTACTTAACGAGTCGGTTTTCCATCCTTTGAAATACTAATTATATTATTCATTATAATGAATGTTCATAAGAATACCAGGCACATATGACAGGGAAAATTACTACTAGAATCTATGTAAATACACTTGTTATCGATAAGTGTGAAAATTAGTAGATACTCAAAAAGCTATATGGAACAACAAGTTCCTTGTGTGGTAAACATTTTAGTTAATATGATTCTTCACCAAACTTATTTTCGAAACAACTTGTTCCGCCCATTTTGCACACGTTTTTTTAATACTTATATCTTAATTTTTTTTTAATTTTTAATCAGAGAAAGTTAAAAGAAAGAAATGGAACTTAATTAATTTCACAATAAACTACATTTTATGTAATTTAGACAGAATATGTCATGTCACAAAACATTGGAGGATAGTATAATTACATTGTTGTTTTTAAAGTAGGTATAAATAACGTTGTAGGAAAATGGGGCAAATCTGAATTATTTTGTTTCTTTAAGTGAATCGTTGGAGGTCATCGGAATCGATTAAAGAGATGCTTCGCAGTTTATCATTTAATAATTGGAATAATTAGTCGGAGACTTTGGTCGACTGTGTCGAAACGATGACGTCAACGGATCAATAAGAAAATGTTTTAACATTTATGATTCAACTAAATAACATTTAATGTCGTTCCGAGCACAACGAATGTACGTCACACAAACTTATTGCTAATTAAGATCTAGTCTTGATAATACACGTAAAAAGAATACGCCTCGTAAAAAGCTCAGACAATGAATCTGAGATTATTTCAGCTCCAAACGACAATAAACAGCGCAGAAAAAACATAAGTGACAACGTAACAAAGCTGCCTAGCTGGCACAACGTTCCAAGGTCGATCGTTACAATTCGGTGACAAAAAAGGTATCGTTATATTTCTTAATTACAAAGTCAATTAATTTGCACAATTTTAGTAGGTAATTCATATTATATCTAAACCTTATGTGGACATGGACACCGACACACGCTCACATCTGTAATTATCTGTCATGTAAGTACGCACGCACACACGTACCGCGTTGCCGCTTCAAGTAGAAGCTTTCACGGATTTCAGTAGCGGCGTGGATGTGAGTTGTGAGCTCTCGTCAGCCGCGGCCCTCCTCGTTCCATCCACTGGCCAGGACAAGGTTGCTGTGGTTAATTGCTGCCGAATACTTGTGTCCTCACTCATTTTGAAATTTGATTGATCGAAATACACCTGTTTGGGATTCGTCGCACATGACCTTTCAGTTACAGATACCCGGTACCCGGTTAAGTATATAAATCTGCCGCGCTGGTGTGACTCCCAAATACCCTCTTAAAATACTTTAAAATCATGCCCAATTTTGACATGAAATAACAATCTACGTAGGTCCTACATTTCATAAAGATTAATTATTATTATAATTTATTGTAATACTTATCATAAACGCTTAAACAAAAACAGATTTTGAAAGCTACGCATTGGAGTATAGTAGAACTAGAAAGTAATGTAAGGCACAACCTTTATGCGATTAAGATACATTATAATAATATGATAAGCTTTATACTCGAAAATGTGATCGGTATTGAAGACTTGTTTACCGATGTCGAGATATTACTTTTTATTACATTAACTATCCGTATCCTTAACTGCACGTATGAATGAACCAATTAAGCAGTAATTCCCGCGGAAAATAATCGAATACTTGATGAAATGATGAACAACAAGTATTGATGTAGCGTTTTTCCACGAAAGCCCATTAACTGTAATAGTGGGCAGGTACATCCCTGTGTTTAATGAATGATTTGTGGTTTGTAGCTTCATTGAAAGTCATCTAGTTTATTAATCAATTACACGGCACTCGACAGCTACTCATTAATGAGCCTGGGTTTCCTTATCATAACATTATGACTAAATAACAAAGAGAGGTCGATTCCACTATGTATCAAACATGCTCTAGACTAGAAGCGTCGACTTGATTAGGTAAGTTTTTTACCGCTGAAAAATAATATTGTCGATAGATTGAGAACATTATTCCAGGGGAACAAAAAGTGTTTTGTGTTATAGTTAATTAAACAGGGAAGAGAGCAAGGTCGTCGGGGAGCAATGGAAAAATTCTCGATTCCATTTGATATTCATACGTCATACGAGAATAACCGCAGACGATGCGGGCGACGAACTATGACAATCAACTGCAATATATTTTGCAGTTTTGGTTTTTTCCTCCATAAAGTTTTTCCATCGATATGTGGTTAACACTGTCCTCCGGCTGTTGATCATTATTCTCTCTGGTCACACTCATAGCTCAGGGTAAAATAGTTTAAGTAGGTTGTATCTTGTTGTATGGTGTGGTTATAGAAGTATTATTACACAACAAGTAATCTGTTTGCTTATGTTTTAAAATTTAAACACTGGCACTGTCATTCTATATTGGAACTCGCTGTGATTTTCATATCATGTAGTGTTCTATCGAAGGCTAAACAGGCTCCTCGGAGTAACATACTCGTTAAGTACTAGTTACGGAACTGAAGGGAAACTATGCCTATACATACATATTGCAGTAATTAATGTGTTCTAGACCGATTTGATCGCTGGAGGCTACCTACTTCCGATACTAAATACACTGAATGAAAGGAATTTTTGAGAGGTCAATAAGTTCGTTTATCAAGTTGTAAGGCGTGCCCGATAGCCCTGAGGTCAAACATTTGTGGAGGCGGTCGTTTATTGTATAATGCAGTTTGGAAATTCAAATAGTCTACTGACAGACATGATGTGCTCACTTTCTCGTTTCAATACGCTCCACCAATGATTAGTAATCCAGCAGTAGTCTGGAGATCTTCTTTTAGTTAAATAAAATGTATGTCTTCATTAAAAAAGGATTGCGGCGGCGCACAATCAAACTCAATCCCTTGCTGGCAGAATAGGATGTCGTTTTATTCGGCACAAGTTTATATTGTGCAATTAGATCGGATGGTTTTCATCGAGTACCTAAATCTGAATACGTCATTGAAGTGGGTAACTTATTATAAAACTACTATTTTCATAGTAGGTAATATCGATTAATATTAGGTAGAGTCGGCAGCCCTAGCGACAGAACGCGCCGTGTAGAGCGCTAGAGTTCGTTCTAGCGTGAAGCGTTCTGCACTCGGCTCTTACAAGAAAGGTCGTGAGGTGAAGGAAGTGTTCACTTAGTTTTTTTAATAATTTAAACCGCGATTAACTTAACGTCGCAATTGCGATGAAAAAATTTTTCCTCGTCCACAAATAGGGAATCACCTTGGTTCGAGGTGACATCGCGTTACTGAAACGTAAGTAGAGGAAACGATTACGCTGCAAATTCTCTGGGCACGGTCCGTGACGTTGTCTGTTAAGGAAAGTGGTTGTGAATCATCTACTCTGTTTATGTGGAGTGCAGGGTTGTAATCTGGAAGGGCTGTTATTACCTTTTAAACAGCATTTATTTGTTTTTCATAAAGCGGACTACGTATTGTCCATCGAGACAGGAATTGCTACAAGACCAGATACTTATTAATTAATAAATAAAACAAATTATAATGTTAATTGTTGCCGAATGTTACTTATTTTTTTGTGTAATGTAATTTATATCCTTAAATTTTTGCCGTTCGTTAAGAGAGCCGACAGTTCTAATGGCGAAATAAATAACTTGAATTTGTATTTAACCTTTAACACTGTGATCTCTTATCGATGGTAATACGTAAAACCGGCTGTAATACTTCGGTGTATTGAGTATACTAAAATGACTCGTATTAGTATTGTATTTGTAATCGGTGAAAAAGGTAACACTTTCACCATTTCCATCCTCCAGATGTGCGCGGTAATGCTCCTCGACATTGTCAGGCGATCCTCGACACAGCCGAAATGGACCGTGTAATGTAACTATACATATACCGGGTGTAATCGTTAAGTGTGCACAGGTGATTATTCCGTAACTATTGCAGATATCAAAAAACTTTAAACTGATATCGAAAGTCCTTTATCTAATGAGTAAAATGGCAATAATAACTTTTTAAAATTACGACGAGAAATATCAAAAAAATTTACATTAAACACTCCCATACATTTTGTATGACATAGAAGAAAAGTTCTGGTTTCTTTATTTTAAGTAGAATAGTACCTACTGTTTACCCTTATCATATTAATTATTTTCTTTACCAAACAATTTTATGGCATAAAAGCCAATAATAGTGCAACTCCTTGGCCAGCCAGATACCTGGATCTCACGCCTTGTGATTTCTTCCTATGGGGATTTGACAAAGATCACGTGTACGCTGTGAGAATACACAGCCTAGAAGAATTACAGAATCGTGTATGTCGTGCAATTTATGAAATATGGTATAATGGAAAGTTCATTTAGGTTTCTTAAATAAAGTTCGTCATTTTATTGCAACAACGAGGACGTCATTTCGAACACCTGCTCTGAATTCAAAATGTTGTACCTTACTAAGGAATAAAATGTATGGGAGTCCTTAATGTAAAATTTTTGGATATTTCTAATTTTATATTTAAAAAGTTATTATTGTCATTTTACTCATTAGGTAATGTACTTTCAATATCAGTTTAAAGTTTTCTGATATCTATAATAGTTACGGAATAATCGCCTGTGCACACTTAACGATTACACCCTGTATACCTACTGCACAAACGTAGGGCTTCTACTACTCACCAGGTTATGTATTTAACTAATATAACTGTCATAGCAGTGTCGAGCATCTCATATTTATTGTCGTTGTCGTTGGCAGCGTACTATGTACTGGACGCAGTATTCGTCTCGATACTTCTTTAGTTTTAGTTCAGTGTCCTCTGGTGGGTCCTGGCGAATATAGCCAGCGGTAAAAAGCCCCTGTTGGACAGATATTCCCCACTATTCCAGTCTAGTATATGTCCGCATATCCCGCCACCCATCCACGGAGCTGGGAGAAAATGTGACAACCTACGTGCGGCTTGCGGCTGCGACTTGCGGCTTGCACGGTACATGCGTCGAGGTTTAACTACTTGATCAAACTTTTTTACTGTTTTCCATGTAAAAAACGTTTTAAAATACCGGTCGGAGGGCCCGGCCGGTTCTTAATGTTCCTTTACTTGTCTTTCGCACACAATCTTATCGAGTTAACACTTAGCGATAAAAAATTATAAAAATGTAGGCAGTCATAACATAGTTGTTTCCGCATGCCTTAATCTGTCAGCACCTCGATCATTTGCAACTCAGATATCCACAATAGTTATAGAAGTTCTGCGGATTTTTGACATGTAGTCGTCTTGGTTACAAGAGTAATAATGCCATTGTAAATACACATTGCACATACACGCTTCACATGGCATGCTTTCACATGGCTTCTGACTGTTTTAGTTTATTTAATAAGCTTCATAAGCAGGAACATAGAATAGAATTAGATTATAAGAGGATAGATACAATTATAGCAATTGAGCAATAAAGGTAGTTAGGTACACATGCAATAAATTCAGTTTTCTGCACTTGTCTGTGTCGCTTGTCAAGGGGGTCTACATACACTATTCAAAATTGTTTATATGTAGGTACGTATGTAGGTATATGTTACAGATTATAAACAGAAAAATAAGAGAATTAGAGAGTCTTTGTTGGCGGGCCGACGTGTGGCGACTTCATTGGAACTCGTTACATCGGAGTGACTTGATTGTCTGTAATTTGCATCGAACAATGCTCGTACTCATATCACAGCTGGCTCCCAGACCCACGAACGCGGAATGATTTCCATTTAACAACGAATATTATAACTGAATCTTATTAAAACTGTACCCATTCTCAGTGGTAACCTGCACTAATGAAAATTTTATATGAATGGAGTACCTAATCGCATATTCCCGATGCTCTTAAATCTAACGGAATAAAACCAATTTATTTGATTGAGTAAGCGATACTCATTCTTTATCATATAATTGTCTTTGAATATTGCTGGTAGTTTCTAAGGATCGACGTATACTCTACCTTTGTAAGTTTTAAGTTGGGGTAGATTAAAAAAAATACGGGCATACGTGTATCATTGATACTACATGAATAAATGATTTTTGATCTGATTTGATTTGATTTAATTTAGGTGTATAGGACACGTTTGTACCGGCCTGTTTCTGTGTGCGACTGGTCGTTTAGCTACAGCCGGCTGCGGGCTGGTGGCTGGACGAGGGCCGCATACTAGTTCGCTCTTTGATAAAAGCTTTTATACGCGAGTAGTGGAGTGTGCGAATTACGTTCGTAACTTTTCGGTATTAAACCTTCACCACCATAGTCACTGACATTCTACTTTTAAATTGATATTAAACTTTAACGTTCCTTCGGCTTGTTCCTTGTTCTACATTTAAATTATTTGACCGACATAAGATAATAGCCGTACCTAGAACAGATTAAAAATTAGTGCGCCCTACATTAAATCGAGTTTGTATTACTGTACCGTTGTCTTAACAATCGCCGGTGTAATAACCCCGTCGCTGAGAGGACCTTGACCAGCCTGCCAGTGGCTCGCACACTTTTTAAAGCCAATACCCGAGTCCGCGGTACACTTGCAAGGAACTGCAACCCTACGTAACACGGCTTTTGATTATTCTTTTCATGATTGCATGTAGCGACCCAGTCGTTTTAAGCTACATCGGCCATCGGAACTAGCATCGGGATTGTACTCGATGATGCTATGAGAACTCCATTAGGCATCGCTCTACGTGGCAGTAGAGACCCTTTAGAACCAAAAAATGGTGGCGGTGGTACATGAAACATTTTGTGCTGGAAAGGGTGTAGGTGGGTAGGTTTATATAGAATCAACTATAATCACTGACTCCGCTAAGCTTAGTATGTTAACCTAGAATAGTATCATTAATCTCAGCGGTAGGTATGTCCAGTCGTGTTTACAAGAATACACACAGAGTCCTGCCCAGGTGCGCTGAGCGAAGATGATTAGGCTCAAGGGCAGTCATCGGCTGCAGCTCCGTCAATATAAATCTCACACCGAGTAACGAAGACAAGAAAGGATAAGTTTTTACTGGTAGTTGATTGGCAACTCTATTGTCTCAAAATAAAAACAGATAATCTGCTAAATTTGACTGTGCGACACAGTTTCTCTATGAAATTCATTGTAGTGCAGTAGTAAATTTATCGTTCCTGCAGTCTCACGAGAACAGTTATTTCAAAGTTGTTTTAATTACGATTTATAGTTTCGGTAATTCTCAGATCGGTGTTGGTTATTCTGAATATTGTGGCTTCAAAGAATACAGCTTTGAGGACTGCGAAGCACATCTTCTCCTCTATGTCACAGCATTTAAGCGAAATAATCGTAGCTAAAACACAATCAACTTGCATCAACGTACAATTGATACTAATATATGAGCAAATGATTTGAATTTGCGAATACCTCCATAATATGGGAGAGAATCGCCAGTAAATATTTCATAGCTCGACGCTCCTTTCCGACTTTAACATTAGTATGTGAAATCATCTATTTTAATATAAATAAGTGGTAATGGCCGGATGACTCGTGTCAAAGTTAATTTGGATGCAGTTGGTAGATTAGTAACTTGAAAGGGTTTAAATGGGAACACTGTTCGAACCATATATCCGTTAAATATGTATACAATTATATGTGGTTGAGACGGTGTATAACATATTATTGGTATTCACTAGGTATGGCTAAAATGAACACAACATTTAAAATAGTCGCGCTACGTATCGTCAAGGCAGTCCACATGCTGTGCGATATATATTTGTAATGTTTGTTAAATTGTTTTAGTTTCTGTTGTAAAATTTTTGCATTCATCAATGACAACGTAACAAAATATACAATTTATTTATTTCATTTATTTAAAACATTGCAGCATATGACACAAAAGTACATAGCTTGCTTAGTCTAACACATATGGCCCTGCTTGAGTATATAAGTAATTAAACATAATGCTGATTAGAATAAAATATAATAAGATATAGGTAGCTTTAGTTCTAATTTGTGTATGTCATCATTGAAATTTCTACTTCGCTGAGATAAAAATAAGCAGCCATTAAACCTGTGTCCAACATAGTAACCCCTCCATTCATCTTCTATTGTTTACTTGCCACTATGTTCTACATAGAAGTGCGACTCATTTAGCACAACCTGATATACATGGGTAACATACAATAAGTTAAATAGAAATTCTACAAATAGGTCGTTTGAAATGCGGAATATGGTGCATAAATTCTTTATGTTTATGGACTATACTACCAGAATGCTCGATGTAAATGATTTATTAAAGGATTGTTTGATTAAATAACGACAACCATTTCTAGTAAATAAATCTAGGAGTTCTAGCAAGAGACACCTAGAGTGATTTTGATTAACATTACAAAGAGTGTCCTACACTATATTAATTTAAAATCAAATCGTAGGAATTACAACAAAGATAAATTACGTGACATTTGGCTTTCCATATTGAACATAAATCAAATCGGACTTGACAGTTTTTTATAAACAAAGGTTGCACAGTTTGATACATAGTTAGCGGTTTACGTTGACCCAGTTGTACCGGCCGTGACCACGGCTGAAGTCTCACGACCCACGGCGACACTACGACCACCGACGACAGTTTTAATTGTGTCCGATAAATTACAATTAATGTAATTATCTACGATAACATACATGTACCTTTCAATTACAAATATCAATGGCTTTTAATTAAGCCAGGCTAGATTAAATTAGCGAATTCAATTGTTATTAGGTCATGATTAGAAAATAATGTTATAATATTGTACACAATAAAGTTGTCTTGTCGTGAGTGTATAGATAAGATACGCAGCATCGACTGACAAAGAGACGGCGCGGTCTGCGTAGCTAATCGTGAGCATTGTTCTCGGGTACTCACTCTGAAACTAAAAAGTTTGATTTTTTTTATGTTTGTTCTTCCATGCTCATAAATATAATAATCCATCCTCCATAAATCTATAAGTCTTATCTGTAATCTACGTATATCTGCCCAAATTCAACCATAACTCATGATGTCAAATAATAACTATAGGCCCGGTTGATGTCCCTGATTGACAGACTGTCAATGTCAACGGCCTTCCATATATTCAAAACAGTGTGGCAGTGTGAGATTTGTTTCATTTTGTGCACTTCCTCGCCATATAATCTTAACTATGTCAAATCTCAAACTCGTACGTGCGTGATTCTTAAAAAGGGGGCCAAGGTTGAACCCTTCATGTATAAATAATATAGATACATAATAAGCCACCCAAGTGTTTGACTGAGTTTTGAGTCATAAACCGCAGAATTAATTCACGAAATAAAACACGGAACTCGTGTAAATAATTCGTTTATTTGTCTATCTCCAGATGACAGTAAAATACTCGTTTTGCTGTTTATTTAAACAAATAAATCACTGCTCTATTTTTTGTGGTAAAATCAGTTACGAGTGCCGCGCACTATGTTTCCGATACCGACAAACTTGACTTATTGTTTTTCATAAAATTACTGTGAAGGCCTGTAAATCCTTTTTGTTATAGTAACGAAGTGGAGGTCATTTCTAACATGATTAAAACACGAGTTCGTTTTGTGCTCGATGAGATTTTTGAAAATTCCTTGTGACCGTTCACGCCGCGGTCACACGCATATGGAAAGATTCTCATATCACATCGACATCGACGAAGGTGACCCACCTGCCACTCAAATACTTGGAATCGACGACCTTATTATTTTGAAGTACTTTATGTTGCACTGTATTATGCAATAGTGGTAAATATACCTACGAGTAGGTCGGAACTTCCAACTCAGTTCAGATCAGAGGGTTGTATAATTTTTTTTAAGGTTTTCCTATTGTTAAAGGTAAAGTAAAGTAACCTTGAAAATATTCTGAAAGTAAACTGTTTGCAAGTTATTTATAGAGAAATCTACCAGTAATTATCCTCTTGCCATCCCCCTGCTATCCTGGCTATCAGCTGCCCCTTGGGGATAACCTGGCGACGTTCATACTAATTACCCATAGACGAATGCAAATATACGTTTCAATATTAAGGTATTACGAGACGAGCCGTTATCTAGTGATGAGTATTCCAGCCGCTAGCCGCCAGGGTCTATCGCTTCGGGAGCGTCTGGATCTCAAGCGAGTCGTCATCGCGGGTCACTCAACACCTCCGGCATATTTCGTCATCCGCCGCACGCTCGCCACTAACTCACTAAAAATCACTATTTACTAAAATAGAAGCCGGTAAAAAACTACGACGTCATTCGGATCGGATAAATCGGTGATTTTGTTTAATCATTATAATTTATTGTTACCTTAAAATGTATTATAATTGTTGATTATTAAATATTAATTAACAGATTGTATCTACGGCTAGATCAGATTCGAAAGCCTCAGAACGAAATAATATCAATGTTGATCGATGAGGCGAACGCTGTAATCCTTTCGCAGAAATAAAACGTCACCTATATTTAAAACAAAACGACTGAAAACTTGCAAGCTTAAAAATAAAACGCCTCAACGAACAGAGAACCCAGCCGCTCGGCATCCTACTGGATACATTGGGGATCCAAACGAACGAATTCAACCATCCTCTTTGAAATAACTTCTGAGTACAAACAACATCTAACCCAATATCGCAACTAATAGCGGCACCGTAGCCGGACGCTAACTTATACAAAGTGTTTTTGGTGTCAACGATAATACAAGGAATATGACCGGTTGATTTATTTTAGTTTGCTTATTATCGAGGGCCGTTACGTGACCAGTGTCATCATACTCGATTACTCCTCGTCCGTCGCATTTGTTCCCCGCTGAATGTTCGCGCTCAGAAAACCCAATATAGTTTAGCGAGATAATGTAGCCGGTTTTATAATTGAGGAAATACGAGTAACATATTATAATATTGTTTGTTGTAGTGACGTCGTCGTCTGATGGTTTCTTACGGGATTATCGCTTAGTCGTTCCGGACTCCGGATTCCGGAGGCGCCATAATCTCCCGAAATTGATTTATTGCTTTGGGCTGATTCACTTGTATTAGCAAAATTTAGGTTGACATTTAGATCCGCTAGCCAGGGATATCGCACAAGTCTATAGGTATTGTTTTACATTATGATTATGATCGATATTTCGACCACAGCGCGGGTCCTCTAGTTTAGATAAATGGACATTTCAGTGATAACGTCAATCAGCCCGACTAATTATATTATAATTATTTACTTGAATTAAAGAGACTACGTGCTGTAGATCGACTAATAAATTAATCATTCAGTAAATTAATTATAATTGCACAAACCATGGGCATATCAATAATGTGAATATTAAACCGCAAGGTATTTGTATACCCGGCGATATAGTTACTTGTATTACGGAAAGAATCTTAATGGTTGTCTGGTAGCAACTACTTCATTGTCTCCTTAGATACATGTTATTAAAACTGATAATGAATGCATTGATAGAGCCGCTTCAGACACTGTTTATTATAGTACCTATTTATAATCCGCGCACTAACGCCGCACTAAATGTGCACGTTTTGACTGCATCAGTGTTGAGGTTTTTTATTAAAAGTTATATTATTAACGGGATTATTACCTTTTTGTGGAACCCGCGTACTTAGCCAACACTTTCTCGCTAGAGTCAGAGTAATAATGTGTGGACTTAAAAGTTTTCATCAAGTAAGATACATATTTTCACGAAGGGGGTCATGTGGTCCCTATTCTTCCTGTCGGCGGTGCTCAATGCTCATGCTGGTCTCTACAGACAGTAGTGACGTAGACTGTATCATGGTGATGAAACGTACAATATATTACTTAGTTAAGTCTCGTGTGGAGTGTTCTTAATGTTGCCAACTGCCGTGCTCACATCGCACGACACGACACGACACGACAGCTAGATAAGAGGTCACCGCAGCCGCAATGTGTAAATACACTTCCGCGATTTTTTTGTATATTCATTTGCTTTAATCGTGAACCATTTAGATATTATATTTATTGTATAGTATTAGTCAAGCATTATAGCGATAGCGATCTTTTGTTTATGTATTACATACAAATCTCGACTGAGGTAGCGATCGAACGGCGTATACTAGGATGGAGTCATTTTATATGAAAAAAATTGGTACCTACTCGTTTAAGGTAAATAACCCGCACTGATATTTACTATAAGGTTCGAATAAGAATAATAAGCGTCGAGCATGCGTGTACTCGTGTTATACTTATTATGTTAAAATAATCTCAGTCCGCGGATTCGCCGGCGAAAAAGTGGTTCGCAAAAATAACTTCACTCAAATTAATTTAAATATTTACTACGTTTAATTATACAAAAAGTAATGTGTGTGTCTCTGCTGAAATGTTATCAGTATTCTGCTGGTGAAAGAACTTTTAGAATTGGTTGAATTGTTTCGGAGATTCCCTGCTACACAAAAACACAAATAAGAACGAAAGAGAAACACAAACACGTCATAGACTGTCGAGTATAGATACAAAGATGTTATAAATAAATAATAGAATCATGCGGCACGCACAATACAGTTATATTTGTGTAAGGTGCTGTACAAAAAATATACAGTAGCCGTCAGCCGCGAGCCGCGAGCCGCGAGCCGCAGCCGCGACCAGCCGGCACCAGATGTCCTACGCGTGACTACGCAATGATGAGGACCTTCAACATTGACACTTGAACATTGCAAATGTTTAAAAAAATTACGGATATACCTACTAGCCCCGTTATACGACGCATTAGAAAAATATGTACGTACGAGTACCTATTCTCGTATATGTCGCTGACAGCTACTGAATAATGATTTGTTATCATAACCGGGTAAATACGTCCCGTACGTACATACTGGTAGATCGGTCGACAGTTCCGTATCCGTCTCAGCTTATCGCGTTTACTCGATCCGCTTGAATAAATGTTTTAATTACGGCTGTCATAGGTGCGGCGAGTTACACTGTCACGTGTCGTCTTGCAGACAGAGTGAGCTCCCTTATGATAACAGTAACATACACACATACACAGTCGGCGCATAACAGGTTCTAATGGACGAATTCACTTACCCTTTCAGCACGATGAGCCTACGAGTACAAGTATACAGTCGAAAGCCGGGGGTAATTGATCCGCATGCAGCCTTCACAAGCTTATTGTGTTTGCTAGAAGTGCAATGCCACTTATGTTGCGCTCGAAGTTTAAAAAAAATTACCAAAGCAAAATTGCTCAAGTCAATCCTTACTTACTGGAGATTTATAATTCCAGTAGCCAGTAGCTACGATAGTCAACGAATCGGTTACACAAATAATATTTCACGTTTTTATTGCAATAAACTATGTATAACTGCTGAGCTACTCAGCTAGTAATCACGGCGTAACAAAACCTTTTCTTACTATTGTAATGGAATTTTTTTAAACAGTAAATGTAGATTCTTGTAAGCTTATCAATTACCACTCTCACTCCATAAATACTCCACTCCGCATTATGCGAATATGCCTGTGCGAGTGTAAGCTACATGACAGCTGCCTGGGTACTCCAGATAGTACAAGTTTGCTAGCTATGTGTAGCAAATCAAATAGGGACCTCGATTAAATTAAACAATACATTAGGTATATTACAGCTACGTATAGTCGATGTTAACCCGCGGGCATATTTTATCATAACGAACGCAAATTGCGCGTGTGACAAGTTGATATTGCCGTGTCTTATGTTCGAGTTATCAACATTTGCGATCAGTATCATTATCTGCTGCCTCAGGGGCCTTTAGGTAGGAAATCAAAAAACAATATAAATTAATCTGCGATTCGTGTTCTATGTCCTCGGCCACGTTGATGCTGCGTTGTGTAAACTGTTACTTTGACATTTCATATAATTTTTGGTACACAGTTTTAACTGTCTTAATAATTATAAAATAGAGAGTCCCACGTACCACACAGGTATCTCTCATTAAGTAATTCGACGAAATTTGAAGCGTCGTACATCAGGCTTCATTATTTTATAGAAAAAATTTAAATTAGTGGCCAATTCCAATGTCGGTAGTTTTCATTACGCCGGAAGGCCGCGCGGCCGCTGCACTTAATACATGTCATCTGAAGCTAACAAGCGTGGCCGACGGCTTCATGTGGCATCACGGGCATCCGTCATTTTGTATGATATATCTATGTATATTAGTTGAGTTGTCCATGACACGAAGAATCATAATAAAGGGGCGTTATTTCAGCAACGCATAAATGCGTTTATTTTATTCCAGAAAGCAAATTGGTAGCTAATGATTTTCAAGCGCTTGTATGTCCATTTCCTTGCACGCTCTACAGACCAAACTTGACAGTAAGGTGTAAGTTGTGAGTTCCCATTACATTTGTCTCCATTGTATCGCAATATCTGTTTTATATTGCACATACTTGCACATTAATTTTACGCTAGCAAATAGTACGGAGACACTCTAACCGGCGATAGATCAGCCGTCTTAACTGCGTCACACGCGGACCTATAAAAAGTAAGGACACCGCGCTCCGTAATAAACAACTGAAGGCACAACACAGTACCTGAAGTGTGTACGTGCCGCGACACAGACAGTACTCTCCGTCGCGTCGTAGAACACGGCTAGTACCCACTCTGAGCTCCACCAAACCGACCGACCAGAGAGACTGTGGTACTGCTTCTTATTTTAGCAACCAGAGGACCCGCCCTCGCTTCGCTTCGGTTTACCTTTTATCTGCTATCCCGCGGTAACAAAAACGTTTCCCTAAACAAAACGTATTCTAGATTAAGACTCTTAATAGTCTTTATTTAGGCAAGAAATATGCGAAGTTGTTGCCTGAAAGGATTAAAACACATGACTACTACTGTTGTATGTGTTTTTTCAATATGGCTGACCACGTCTGTCAATCTCATCAGTAAGCGAAATTCCTTACAAACTCTAAATTATGATAACTTTTGATAGAGTGGGCTGTTTTAATTAAAATAATAAAGCCCAAATAACGCCTGAGTTAAGGATTATGAATGTATTTCATCCATTGTTCTTACACACAGATAAACAGAACCTCCCCCAACTTTCAATTTTATTATGTGTAGGTCACATGCAGAAGATAGAAGAAGATACAGATTATCGAATGACGATTTCTCGAGTGGCGGTTTTGTTTTGTCTGTCTGGGGGAGCCGCCTGGAGCCCGCCGCGCTGTCCACAGCCGCCCACCCTCACATCGCTCTACGCTGTTCATCAAACCTTACAACATACACACGAAGGCCCCGAAGTGCGATTTAGCCGCTGATATTGAGTTATCTCAATTTGGCCACCGTGTTACATAAGTAAAGGGATAGAAATGCAGTACGTACCCAATCTTTCCTTATGCTATACGATTTATCACAAATCACAAATAAGTCTTGAATATCTATATTATTAATAGGTGTTTCCTGCGTAAGGACGTCTCTTCTTTCTCGCTCCTTTAAGCTTTAGACGTTACTGATGTCACGGACGACATCGAGCACTCACCATCTCGTGTGGGACCTACTCGCGTGTCAGCTGTTTCCATTAGAATTTGGCTGGATGCATTCTACCGTGCGACCAAAACTACGCTATAACAAAACTGACATTGAAAAACTTTAGAATCAGTTTAGAACGTATATTGGTATCAATTTCGTAACTAATTGATTTAATATAACTGGACAGCTGTGTTATTAAGCAAAAAGTGTATGACAAAAATTAAAATTTAATTTTCTTAATCGAACTTGGTGTTCGTGTTGCAGGTTCACATTAGTGTCACATACCATACAACACAAAAAGTTGTTTGCAGTTCATCTCAGAATCCACTTACTATCAGCTGGACCAATTGTTCAGCATTTGAATATGCTAATTAAACGAAAACAAAATACTACAGATTCCTTGAGAGGCCCTGTGTGCATTTATGGGAGAGTTTTCAAGGTAAAATTATTAACAGAAATACAAAATAACCGACCATCAAGGAGAGGTGCTACCAACCGTACCCAATTAGAAGACGGCGAGGTCACGCCAGAATCACTGGACACGAGAGGGATTCAGCCGAGTTACCTCCTGTTGCAAAACGCTGCGAAGTCGATATCATTAAGTAAAATCTTATTTGATGCGGTCAAAAAAATTCGTGACCGCTTCCATTGTTTGCGATTTAATTCAATGTCTCACAGCTCTTTTCGAACGATGCACAAGTTCAAATAAAACACGATAATAAACGAAATGCATGATCCGCGACGTTCGTGAGGTTGATGATTAAATTAACGTCGAAGAACTATTAGTTTTTCGCAGTGAGTACTAATCAGGACAATAATGACGGGTCGAGTGTTGCAAATGAAATGTCCGATTTGTAGGTGAATCAGCGACACAGTCCTTGACAGCGCGGCCTCGGCTCCGAGTCACGCTCGTCGCTGCTCACTGTGCTAATACAGCCACGAAGGATCTGTTTATTCCACACTAACTGGACGTAGAACGAACAAGATGAGGATTACTGGTGTTCTGTGTTCTATTTTATTCGGTATAACGATTGAAATGAAAATTATTAGGTGCAAGGGAGGTACCCTATGAGCGTTATACTGATTCGATTTGCTATAATTCAAGCCTGAGATAACGCTCTCAGCTAAGATCTTAGATGTCCGTGATTGATGTAATGAAATAAGATGATACATTGAACTAATATCTAAAACAAAAGTACATATGCTAGGAAACCACTTAACCATCATATGTATTTACAAACAAAACGAAACTCAAACATCCTCCCCGCAAAAATCCTCCACAATTTACATAATGTTATCTCATTTATACGTCGGAAGGTCCTTTTAATGCCTCCCGGTCGCCGCCTTGGCAATAACGGTACTTTAATTCATTATTGAAAAGGCTCCTATCAATCGCATCGAATAAGACTAAGGTCCTTTTGAGGTCGCTCGAGAAACAGTTACCAACATCGATCGATCATAATGAGAGGTCCGATGTGAGACGCCATAAATCTACCGTTGACGATAATAGGGTCACACGAGTGACCAGCGTGTGGGTCGATAATAACATAACATTATGTATTTATTCCACTCGGCAAGATCAAACTTCTCGGCCCAGGTTCTTATGGCCACTTCGAGGATTAAATAAATAATTAATAAAACTAAGCCGAGCACAGCAATGATACCGCGCGAGGTCATTATATTTTCTCTCTTCTGTCTCCTCTCTTGATAACGCTCGATTATATCTTTCATGTTCCTGTTGTCTACGACGCCGACTTTCTACGATGGTTCGACTGGTCCATAAATATTTTCATGGAAGTTTTTGAAATGGAATTTCATATTACAGATACATTGTAATGTAACTTTAACACGATTTAATACGGATCGTTATGAAGGCTTGTTTGTTTGATTGATTTTTACAAGCTTTTATTTAGTTTCACCTGTCTCGGTGTTTGTAATCAAATCTTGCAAGCTATATTTTTCACCCACTTCCCGGTGTCAGATTGAGCTAAAATTTTACACACTGGACCAGTCCTGATGACAATGCATGTTTATAATAAGCATGATGTGATGCTGCTACCCGAATTGGCTCCAGACAATAGAACTCCTC
>LGAG01002179.1:67479-83658 GCA_001278395.1 Lerema accius
CGCCGCGCCGCGGACACGACCCGCCGCTCGATCGTGATATAACGATCGCGACCCATTAACAATTAACAAAGATAACAAACGTTTTACTGTAATGCTAAACACTGATCATAGTCTTGTCGCTCTATTGCATTACATACACCTCATGTGCAGTCGGACCAGCCTGTGTGTCACGACGTTTCCCGACTAACGAAAGAAGCAGCTTTTATTATCACTGAAACGGCAGTACGACATCTCATGGATTGTTCGGAACACGATTCCGAATTTTTTATTGAAACAACTAAAGCTCGTCAATGTTGACCAAACAAAAAAGCAATTTGAATGAAACAGAAGAAAAAGATTAGACCACAGTAAATTGTTAAATGACTTGTTGAACAAAAAATGTCGCTGGTATTTATATTTATGATTATGACATTAATAAGGTAGGTATTTCCAACTGGCATTATGTAATTAAACAATCAGGTATATTTAAGTATACAAGTATATTAATTAAAAGTTATACATTAAAACAAAACGAGAAAGGTTTAACTTTGAACCCCTTACAAATAACGCAGGCGTGTACCACTTTAAGATTTGGTATCTATATAAAGTTCACATGGGAAATAAATGTAGAAAACTAATTTTTCTTAATAAAACTTTGAGACACCACCCACACTAGTTGGTAAGGACTCGTCGACAGACAGTTGACGTTGCACATTGATATCTTCCAGCCAGGGTTTTGTGTCTGTAAGGATTCCAAGTAGAACCATTAACGTACTCATGTACAAATAAATCAAATCTTAAGCAGGCTTTAGTATTGTTAGTTGGGTAACGACTATGGAAGTAACACTATAATGACAAAAATAAAGTAAATATCAGCTGTGTCCAGCTTATATGGCAGGCAGTGGGCGTTGACAATCTAGTAAATTATATCCTAGTATCATCGTGTGTCTTATAACAATGATTACCGACCGAGCATAAATCAAAAGTGACATATAACATTATTTACGTGTATATTGGCTTATTACCATTATTAGCTGAAATCACCAAAGCCTTTCCCGGACTACGACAGTGTTTCAGTGAAGTAGTGAGTAATTTAATAACTGATATCGCCGCTCCCCGAGAGTTATTCGTACTCTGTCCGTGAACAGTTTAAAAGTGTTACAGGCATTATTCGAATATCGACACTAATTAGACTGGCTGGTAACAGTGCTTTATTTATTTAAACATTCAATCGTTTTGGATAAGTCAAGAAGGATTAGATGTTTGAGATGTACGAAATAGAATAAAAGCAATGTATTATACAAGTATTTATTGAAGAAAACATATTTCATTGCAATCCTGGCGTAGTGTATTACAAGTTAAAATAAATTTTAGTGCTCGAATATGTTGTGTACTAACTAAATTACTCGACACTCGACCGAAACAGTAGCATAGAGTCGAAAACCATTGCTTAACGACTGCTGTTTAGGTAGAACTTATAAAATTATTATTAATATCTTAGTACACGAACTCTTTAGTGTTTAATATTAAGCAATTATCAAGAACTAGTTATCAGACTTAGTGTATGAATATTTTTTATTACCTTCTTTATCTTGAGAACATTTCATGTTGGTCGTAAAACGGTTGTAATAGTCGTTCTAACCTGTGGTATTTGTAGCTATGAGCTCGTATCCTGGTGTCCTCTTAGTCTGAGCTAGGATGTCATTAAGTTAGTGGTGCATTCTGCTCGCTGTGTTCACCGCCGGCGCTGCACCGGATGCAAGCATGCTCGTAGTTTGTAATCGGATTAACTACGCCGCTTCTTCTATGAAGTGAACTGGTTACTAATTAAATTGTAGGTACCTACGTTACCTACGGGATTAACTTGTACCTACATCCTTAGTACTACCAAATAAACTATAGTATCAACGCGACTCAATATTAATTCATCCAAGAAACCAGCATGTAATTATAGTCAGTTTTTTGACATGTCTTAAAATTAAAACTTAAATGTTCATTTACAAGGTTTTAGTAAAACTGCGTACATACTAAATAGGACAAGTCTAAAAAATTGTCTGGGTACGCACACTATTCTGTAATAATACCGTAACATATAAGTAGATATTATGACCAGATATGGCCAGCGATAAAATCCACAATAAATTTAATAGTCCACAATGTTCGTAGTCTCTACACTCTGTTTATTTTATTAGTGTTGTGTGTTTGTTATGGATGAAGTAATTCATTGTCGGCAAATCGGGACGAGAGATTTTAAATACTTATAAATTCGAAATCTGTTCTGGTTATTATTATCTTTTTCAAATGACGTCTTATGCACCAATGTGTCACGGGGGTCCTCGGGACCCCGTTCAATAACCAACTTTTCTTCCAATTGACCTGCAATTTTTTTTTACCACTCTATAAAATATGCCTTATAATTTCTTAGCTAAGTGTAAAGGTTATTAAGATAAGCTCCGATAACTTTATTATTAATCAATTAGCTCGATTCGATAATGCATTGCATTGTTTGTATTGATCGGATGTTGTAAATAGTGAATGCTGAATTAATTACTTGATTTATAACATAAACACAGCCTGCTGATTAGTCAGTTTTATAGCGGAATACCTTCCTCAATAAATTGGTTCTGAGCCGTGCCTGCCTGATATGTAGGTAAGTGCCTCTAAAGCACATCGACATTATAATAATATACCCTAAAGAACCTTCGGGTTTCCGACAGTAGTCGTGATGCTTTATTCCGCTGAAGCTAATAATACCTATTGAGTGGACTGAGTTCGTACAAAAAACGAGATAAAAATACGTCGTTAATAAGATGTAGGCGCGTAATATTACAGCCGTCAATATCTGCTTGGCCTTGTTTAGATTACAGAATGCATCAAGCTCGACACTTGTAAACTGTTTACCTTTTAATGCAGTCAATAAAATGCAAATAAATAAATGTATTAATAGAATAATAACATTGACTTCTTTGGTTTCACCTCATTATTTATTTAATCGCGTAAGTATTAACAAATATATGTATAATGATGATGAGGCACTAACATTGTATTACACAATATGTTTTTCAATCGGTTCTGAAAAAGGCAAAGATCTATTTGAATAAGAAAATTTATTTGAATTTTTGATATTCGTACGAGTATCTCTATTTTGTTCTATAGTGAACGCAGGTATTGTATGTACCTATAAGTACGAGATAGACTCGGATAAAGTTTAAATAGAGAAATAAGAGCACCACGCTCAATTTTGTTCAAAATGTCTATTAAAAATATTTTTAAGAACAAAAAAATCCACACAACCACACTGCGTTTGTCACTCAGACACGTCTCACTCAGATATCAACTGGATGGCCCCGCTAATTAACAACTGACGTTGATATTGACATCTGCCAGTCAGAGATACTCAATAAATCCATAACCTGTCGTTTGACATCATGGTTGATATCAATTTGGCTCTATAAAATAAAAATTGCGTGTCTTCCTCGAGAAAAATCTAGTTCAGGAAGTTTATACATTGATCTCGCACCTTGATTAACGACGGACTTAAATATATTTTACTAGAAGTCGCCGGGCGGCTCCGCCCACGTAATTTTCCTGTTTCTGGAATATTTTATTTTGGTGCTCCTCTCCTATTCATCATAGCGTGATGTTATATAGCCTATAAGTTTCCTCGATAAATGGACTATCTTACGCTAAAAGAATTTTTCAAATCGGTCCAGTAGTTCCTGAGATTAGCGCGTTCAAACAAACAAACAAACAAACTCTTCAGCTCTGCTCTTCAGCTTTATAATATTAGTATAAACTAAACGTCGCCCGCAGCTTCGCCCGCAGAAGAGTAGTTAAAAAAAATATTGGATTCATCCCAAGGGAAACTATAAACGAGATAAAATCTATCCTATGTCCTATTCCCGGATGCAAACTACTCGTATCTAAGGACCCAAAAGCATCCAAACATCTTTACAAACTCACATTTATAATACATACTAGACGATGCCCGCGGCTCCGCCCGCGGAAAAGTCGATAAACAAAATATTGATTTTATCCCAAGGGAACCTATAATCGGGATAAAATGTATCCTATGTCCTATTCCTGGATGCAACCTATCTGTGTACCAAGTTTCAGCTTAATCCGTTCAGCGGTTAGACCGTGAAGGAGGGACAAACATCCAAACATCCAAACATCCAAATATCCAAACATCCAAACATCCAAACATCCAAACATCATTACAAACTTTCACATTTATAAATATAGATATAGATTAGTAGGATACCTTTGATGATCAGAGTCTTAACGGTCATAGAAGAAACTATTTTTAACTCTCTGCTGAGATTACACAAACAGGTATAAAATACCTCATTACTCTGAGGGTAATACCCATAGAAAGTTGAATAACATGGAGCGACCGGGATTGGCTGGGATTCCCCGCTGACGACGGCGGCGCCCTCTGTGCGGACATCCACCCTGCGTCAGAGTCAGCATGCTGGACACATTCCTGGCTTTGCATTACTCTACATTTGTAGCAACTCTATGTTTAAAATATGGACGAGAAAATATTGTTGGAATATTACGTAATTTCAAGGTATACGGGTTATTACTTTAATTCGTAATAGTGTCTATAATGTTGGTGCAAGGTGTCGCACTATTGGGCTCGGATCTCCCCTCACAGTGTGAGGGGTACAGACCATAGTCCACCACGCTGGCCTAGTGCCGATTGGCAGACCTTTGGGTACTTTTATGGAGAACTCTTAGGCTTGCAGGTTTCCTCATGATGTTTTCCTAGAAGTGATAATTAGTATCTAATACGCACATAACTTTTTATTTTAGAGGTGCGTGTCGGGGGTTTGAACCCAGGAACTCCCGTTCGAGAGACGAATGTTCAAACCACTACGCTATCACTGCTTTGAAATAAATACCTAGTTAAAAACTATTGGGTGTTATTGGCCCTCCTTTAAGATGTTGTTGGAGCCTAGATTAGATGGTATAAGTATAATATCACATACATATATTATTCACAATATTCAACATAGTCATTCTATTAGATAGGACCGTCCTAGAGCTCACTGTTTCTAGATATATATGTATTAGTTAGTCTTCTGTTGATATTAAATACACCGATACAAAAATTTAAATTCTTCCTGAATATCAGGAACTGTGGAATACAATCCTTGTATGTATGCGTTTGAATATAATTAAAGGGAATAAAGTTAGTTACCAAAAAATTATGTCCTGTCAAGGATGCTGGAGAAAGTTCATCATTTAATTCTAAATTAAAAATAAATTTCGATATAAACTTCTACATATTGTTTGAAATGCATCTAGTATTATAATGTCATAAAGAACAAAGCAGTCATATGACCACGCCGCCGCTCCGCTTCGCCCGAGGTCATTGTACGGACAGATTTGTTAGGTCTCAGACCCGCTGCTTAAAGGCAAATTCGTCAAATAACCAATGAGGGAAGTGATTAATATCTATTGCTAACTTTTGTAAACAAACTGAAAAAGTTACGAATGCTATACGAGTATAAAGAGAAAATTTTAATTGTCATTTCAAGTTCGCAATATAACGTATAGGAGCCACGTAGAGTATTTAATGTGGTTTCCATTTACCGGAGTAGCAATATACTGTTCCCGACTACTGGAAATATTCATTGAAGTTCAGAAGAACAACGGATAATTTTTATCCACTACTAACTCCATCTAACGAACCTTTTAGTAAACAAAGTAAAGTAAATAGTGTAAAATTAAAAAAAAGAATCAATACCTATGTATGTGGTAAAAAATAATACCTATTTCATAGTAGGTGGCCCTAAAAATTATATAATTTAATTAAGAAATATTGTTTGACTTTAATCGATGCAGATGTGGAGTTGTTTGTTACTGGCTACTAACTATAGGTACTCATAACTCAGAAGCAGGACAGTTTCCATATCTCGCAACATTGCTCACAGTTAGTGCAGGCGCTACACTGACTAAACAAACTGTCTCTTCATCCCACAACCCACCTCTTAATTATAGTACGGTCACCTCCAAAAATGTCTGAGGTGACGTGAGAACGTCTAGGGGGGCCTAGGTGCCATAAATATGTGACCTCCCCCCTTAGGAAACCCAACCTCCAGGTGTCCGATTCAGCTGAAATTTTGCATGTGCATTAATGAAATGACACTACAATATTATTATGAAATTAAGCTGATCCGATGATGGAGACCGAAGATGGCCATAGGTACTCCTTAAGTAAACCACAAAACCCCATCGAAATCGTACTCTTTTGATTTTGAAGGACATTATTTTTAGATGACGTCCAGGGCTTGCTTATACATTCGGAAGGAGTTCTGAACTTACGACAACACTGTTCAGAGGGTTCAGATATTATTGGTGGTGACTGTACATTATTTTTTGCTAATGTGTTGTTATTGTTTGCCATCACAATATACTGATGTTCATTACTGGTACAAGGAAACTATACCTCCAAAGTTATATTTCCATGTCACTTTCGTCCCTTCGTGTTCTAATATAGTTGACCTGTTACCTGTCACTAGTAGGTAATGGAAATGTGATTGATTTCTTTCTCATAGTCAGTTCATTCACGAAACTTTTCTTTTAGCGGGCGTCAATTGAATACGTTGGAGTTAAAGCGAGATAAAAAATATATATCCAAACCCCAAATAAAGAGTTTATTTGACGTAATTATATCAGTTATTAAAAAATCGATTTTTTATACCGATTGTTCGTAGAAGCATTATAACGAAATAAAACGTTATGTTGCATAATCAGGAAGGGACTGGTACACAATATTAGTGTACCTAGAATTGAAGCATTTCGTTGAAAGTAATGAGTAAATAATAATAGTCTGTCTCGCTGGCCGCGGCCGGTGCGCGGTCCGCCGTGTCCCGCGGCGCCAACTGCGGCTCGTCACTTGGCAGACTGCACCACACTACACACAATACACGCCTCAGACAGCTTCAACTGAGTTCAATTATTATCGCAATGTTTACACACACGTCGTCGAACTGAAAGTGAAGGACTGAAATTTTCGACGATCCCTACATTATGTATAAGGAGACATAACATTTGTAGTTTGAAAAAAGCCTAGTTACGAACGTATATTCGAACTGCTTGAAAAAATATTATTTGTACAATACTTATTCTACAACAACTATTACATTTGCAATATATATTAATTTCTATACAGTATAAGTTACATATATTTACTGTAGGTACCTCTGTTCTGTATAATAGTTTTTGCACAACAAAGTAATATTCAGTGGTTTAAACAATTTACGTTATTTTGTAAACCTCGGTTTTTGGCATGTCGCTTTAAGTGGCAACCGTCGATATATCTAACTATTTGGTTATTAGATATCTTACTAATTCATTAAATTTAAGTAATTATTATTTATTTAATATCTTTCCTGAGTGAGTATTTTAATCTACTCGACACCGTAAAAAAAATCATGATGGCTAATTTTACTGAAAGGGACTTTAAATATAACATCTACTTTCTAATCATCAGTAATACCTACTACATGATTTGGAACCAACAGGGACAAACCAAGAACGGATATAAGTTGGATATCGAAAAGACTAAGTATTTAAATGAATAATGAGCAGTAGGAATGTGTTAGATCTAAGTAAGACTATACAATAATAAACTGCTTGGATTGCGCGCAACGATATCTAAAGATTCATGATTGTTCGTTAACCTGCTAACTCCACTACGTCGTATCCTGTCCTTTAAGTATTTGATAAATACTAGAATTACCTACAGGAAGTTACGACATGGTAGCTTATCAATTTAATTACCCGACTGCGCCCGAAGGCGAGAAATACTTTTAGAATTAACGCCATCTATAATAAAAGTATCAAACTATCAAGTTAGATTGGAGGTTGAAATGTGCGCGGCGAGCGGTGTGTATAATGTTATCGCATTGTAAATGTGCGAGATGTCGCTACCGTACCTAGTCGTGTACACTGACACAAAACATAGAGACTAGAGTCTAGTCTATAACATCGGTCATAACTGTATGTATATTAAGTATGAAAACTAGATCTCTAGCTAGAGTAGAGCTACACTAACTTGTGACTCTACTTTTCATGCTTACACTGTTATGGGCGAGGTTACGAATGAGGCATAACTTAGTTATATTGTCTGATCAATATAAGTAATTACAATTAGGCATTTGTTGAATTAATCAAGTGGAGGAGATTGCTTATTTTGTAGTAAATATAAATCAAGCAGGTAAGCGATTAGCTTATCAACTTTTCCTGATCGGTAATAAGAGCTAAATTAACACAGCTTGTGTACCAAACAATTCTTTCGCCATGGTATTGGGGATTTGGAATGGCCTCTTTTTTATTTTGATTAAATGACACCTAAAATATTTGTACTCAAATCTAAGTAACTAGGTACTTAAATAATTAATTTATATTTATGTTTACTGGACATTCGGAGCAACTCCTAGATTTGCTGATAACTTGGCAGTTGACGTATCAATTAGTCAACTTTGTCATTTTATCTTCCGAGATAACCGTAAGGTGGTAACCTGGTGGTAACCTAGGTAATAATTAAATAATATTTTAGTAGCATTATGTGTATAAATTGCAATATTATGGACAAAAAAACTATGCAGTGTGTGCACTCAAGTTACCTAAATAGTTTACATAGGTTATTGAAGTATGTGTAGCAGGTTGTATATACTATATACAGCAGGTTGTATATACCTATAGGTAGGTATTGGCAGTATCGGTCTGTCCGGGCAATGGATTTTTAAAGGCAATTTGGTGTCAGAGTTATTAATTGTTATAGTTTTAATTTCTCAGTAAAAGCAAAATTAACTCTATACTGTGGTAAAAGTACAAAGAATGTAGTCAAATGGGTTTGATTTGAGTCTAATAATAACGAAATGCTTGGTACAGATTACTTGAACAATCTCTGCTCTTCGATTTCAATAGAAAAAGAAAACGCTCAAAGCAATTCTCGTAACATTGTTACAGATTGTTTTAACATTTCGCTATCTGGCTGCTTATTAAAATAAACTAGTATGATGAGATAACATTGTTCAAAATAGTGAAGGTCTAGCCAAGGTTATCAATTAATATAAATACCACTTGTTTATTATATGTGTACAATATAAATATTACTATACACAAGTTTTCAGGACTGTTCTTATGAGGCTCTAAGTGGCCTTTCAAAGTCTGTCTTATATGTCTATTATACGGATTAATAGTAAAGGGGATAAATAAGGACTAGTAATCAGTAAAGTAACAGTGTACAGTCACGAGCATAAATATCTGACTGTACATCTGATCTGTGTATCTGATTGTACAGTAAGGAGGAGAGTCGCGGGTCAGTCAATTCATAATCCACTCATCTAAATGCAATTCCTAACACAATACAATAATTATTATTTATCTACACAAATCGTTGGAGAGAGACCTGCCCTTGTAATTACCCGTGATCTCGGCAAAACTACTCAATACGTAGTATGTATTTGATTTAATAAATAATCGTTGTACCACTCTTCTTTCCGGTCAAACTTTTAGAAGAATTATTTTAGTATTTATTTTTGACTCAGATTCTCATTTATAACGTATCAAGACTATTATACAAGTACCTATCTAAATAATAAAGATAATGTCGAACATGAATATTTAGTTTTTGTGTAAGAATGCTAGAAAAAAAAATGATTTAAAAGTAAATTAAATGCAGAATATTTAGGCTATCTTATATTACGCGTAAAAAGTGAGGTGTCACAAGTACATATCCAAAAAAGAAACAGCAAAATGCTATCCTTACTAGAGTCTCATGTCAGATGTGGGATTCGAACCCACGCTCCCTTGCGGGAACCAGAGCTTAAATCTGGCGCCTTAGACCACTCGGCCAACCTGACTTGAAAGCTCAGCGATAATTTCGCCAACTGTTTCGTATACTGCACATGCGCAGAAGGGTCTGCCGGGGACTTAGTGTCTTGATGAGCAGTTTCAAATGATGTGCTGTTGCTAACGACGACTGATTTTTCTCTTAAAACTGTCCCAGATATTTTCTTTTGGATTTACGTCCGGGCTACGTGCTAGCCACTGTAATTTTTAAATACTGACATCCTGAAGGTAAACATTGTGAATCTCTAAATATTGTGAAACGTTTGTGCATGCGGTATACTGCATTAGGAGGAATGTGTTTTAAGCTGAAGCCTAAGTAAGGCAGAACATGTTCCTGTAAGAATTTCTTCAGTATATCGAGTTGCATTGAGATTGTCGATGATAGCGAACTCCGTGCAATGATACGTGCGTGGTTACTATAGTAGAGCCAATACAAACGTGTAGACTACGTCATAAAACAAAATGTCAAAGGGATGGACTATGGTCGCACAACTCGTTATCGATAAAGGGATGCCGCTCGGATGCAATGTTCATGTTATTCATTAAAATCATTCAAGATATTATAAAAGGTTTTATTCTACAAAGAAATGTGTTTTTATATTAATAAGCTCCGTTTTTGTTGCGTTCCTGTAGTAAGCTGATCTTTGATTTTGTTTAAAATTTTTTATACTATAATATCTGTAAATAACGTGTATAAAATTTAATATGTATATTGTACGTTTTAAAAACAGATATTAAAATACGTCCCAAAAAATATTTTGCCTTATTTACTTAACCTTTCTTTGATTACCTGCTATTGACTATCGATACATCCCTTATTTGTTGCTACACACCACACTAGACATTCGAGTGAGAGTTCCGATATGCCTATAAGTGTGAATGAGAGATATGATAAAAATGATTGATGACGTAGTCTGCACGTTTGTAATGGCCCTACTATAGTAAAAAACTGTATTTTTCTCTACACTCTTTCTCGCCCGTCGAGCGATGCGCCACTCATCTGTCAACAATACATCAATTAATCCAGCTCACGTGTACTCTGACAAATTGAATTCGAGCAACTCGATGCACTCAAAGTAGTTCTACGCCATGAGCTGGTCTAAGGGCTATTAAATTCATTTCTTCCAGTGTTCTTCTTTCTTTTCCCCCCTATACCATTGACGTCCCTTGTGATTTGGAGTCTGTAGCGTGTGTCAACTGCCGCAAGGTAGCGATTCCTCACCGTTGCTAGCGGAATAAAACAGTCGTCCAAGGCGACTGCGAGAATAGCGACTTGTCTCATTAAAGAACGTGGTAAGTTAAGTAGGTACCTACTGTAGCAATTTCAAGTTGTGTCATGCCTTATTCGAGTAAAGCTACAGTTTATGTAAACTGTGCTGGTGTTCATGGAATTTTTATAGGTTTGGAAACACCGTAAGTTAGTTATTGAATATAAACGCACGATATTGGAACAACCGAACAGAAAAAGCTTACAATAACAAATATACCTAATTCGCCCGACCGATTGACCGATTTGACTAGAACTAGAACTTAAAGTATCGCCTCTGAGTGTATAGGTTGTATATTGCAGCTGTATTTTCTTTTTCGAAGGACGATGAGAGATACTCGTAGATCGATAAGGAAGCTCATTAAGATCCTTAGGAAACAGGAATGGTCATCAGGTTTGATACATCCGTAATAAAAGTTAGACAAACAGCATTGTTCGTGTGTATCTACGAGTATATACTGTGAAGCTTGGAATTCGCTCGACTGTGTCGATAATCCTAGGAAGTCTTAATCGCAGAGTATCTATAGTCTAGTATGTGGATGCGCTTTACCACCCCAAACCTGGAACCACAATGTGATACAGTCGAATAAACCACCAGCCCGCCCGCGCCGTGTGCCGGATCAAAATAGAACCCTTTGACTGCGCTATGATGGGTTGCGGTCGTTTTGAACATCACTCTGTTATTTTATCTCTATGTGGTATTGTACATTATTCGACGGCTATTATTCGACGACAATGTTTCCGATGTTGATCCGAGCGTAACATTATTATGAAATACCAAAATTGGGTCAGGCTGGGCAAACCAAAAACAAAATTTAAAGCGAAAGTGAGAATTCGCGATGGACATTTATGTGATGTAATATTGCACACATGGAAACGGATATCGAAAACGGGCATAAATTGTGTACCTTATCTAGCTTAATATTCAGCTTCAATTAATTGAAATGGACGTTTATCCGCTTCTATTGAAAAACCCGAAGTGAAAGCGGGATTATTGCCGGTAATCCAGGACGTATAATAATTCAGAAACCGATTCATAGAAATAATGTTAAATGAAATTAAGAAATAATAATAATATGTCTTATTCATCTCACAATATTCAAAAGGTAATGGTAAAGGTGATTCCGCCGGAAATCCTCCCAAACACTAACAGAATAAAAATATCCGGGTAATGAGTGGAGCTGTTCCTAATATCATAGAGGCTAATAAATGGGAAATTATCTTGTTTCTATATTTACATCGTATAGGTATACGTAAAAGTAAATCATTTGCTGTATCAATTTATTTGAAATACAAACTTCAATTAGAGGCTTAATGTAATTGTGACATTTCCTAGTTTTCTTTGAGAAGGTAAACAAATAATGAACGATAAGTAAATTAGTTTGAAATCGAAGGACATAGTCTAGATATAACGGAGTGCGAGCGGCGCTCCTCCCCGGCGGCGCACCGATCTAATCAACGGTAAGTGAGCGAGCAACAGTAAATATGATGCAAGTGAAGAACGGCCATCGGGAGACATTTGTTTAATGGTGCCGCTGGGTTACAGCGGGAGTTTCCAGCGATACCTGTAATGTAATGCGCCCACGACCTTGCGGCCACTCCACCGTCTCTGATCGCTCGCTTCACCGGTTCATTTCCATTTGTTTAATTTGTTGTTGTCATCTGGGAACCGTATGTCCGTCAACCTTAAAAAAAATTACTCATTTTAAGATCCAGCTTTTTTCTTTTTAAGATTTCTATAATATTTTTTAATGAACTATAC
The DNA here is from genome assembly GCA_001278395.1 of Lerema accius. Classification (NCBI taxonomy): domain Eukaryota; kingdom Metazoa; phylum Arthropoda; class Insecta; order Lepidoptera; family Hesperiidae; genus Lerema; species Lerema accius. The sequence continues at coordinate 80,358 of LGAG01002179.1, forward strand.
AGCCTCAATTCCTTTTAAAACTTTCCTTAGACGGTAAAATCTTCGCGTTAATGTTTTGCTGAAACTCGCGTCAATTTAGTTAAAATAGTGAGCAAGGCATAGAGGAGAGAACATAATTTGTACCGCAACAGAGCCGTCGCGAACCCGTTTAAACTCAGATACCCTACCCTTAGATGATATGGTCGTCCTTCTGTAAGTGTGTATGACTTTAAAGTTCCGTGGTTGCATTACGTAAGGCGATATTTCTTCGCTATGCTTTAGATGTGTAATTTCCTATCTCAAACTTGCATATTCATAAACTACGTTTTAATAACTTAAGCCATTTAGACGTCACCACGTCAAATTTTTAGCCCACATCATGTCTCACTTTGTGGTCTTCCACCCCTTTACTTTATAACGTCATAGTGTTCGTAGGTCCGAGTATAGTACCTGTATGTAAGGGTGTCAGGTATGGTTTGTGCATGTACACGATCCAATCATGCGAGAACGATAGTGGTCTCTGTATAAAGCTAGCATGCATAATGACATTAGCCTGACGTGTTCCTGTTAAAAATAACTCGTTACCATTTGTCCGTATTGGGGCGGCCTAGAATATGTAATGCCGGCGGCGCGCGGCGACGACGCCGCGACGTGGCAGCCGTCAGGAGTCCTAGAGCGGGGATAGGTATTACTTAGGGTGTTCCAAATGGCAATTCTAAAATATTCAAAATCATTTATTTCTATAGGTATCAATGATATCAGGTATCATGCACTTCACTTTTTTAATCTACCTAAGTACTCCCTTTTCGTGAAGATGCTTTGATGTGAAGAAGAGAAAATGGGGAAGGAAACTCCCCCGCACGTCTTTTAAAAAAATAATAATTATACAATAGATAATGTCGGCTGAAATGATCATGACGAAATCTTATGTTGTTCTTCTGCTACGTATTACTTTATATTCCTATATCAATTTATTTGTTGGGAGAACATTTTCAGTAAAAAATATTATGATTGACTTTCACACAGTCTTAAATTCACAACACATTATTTATTCAAATCGATTCAGTCGTTTAGGAGGAATTCAATTACAAACGTAGGTCAGCTACATTAAGAAGATATTTACTTTCACGGAAATTTTCACATACCCAATGTAATTCTTGAATCCTTTAAAATTCTACGAAAATAAAGTTAGGTCGGTGCCTTTTTCCCTAGATTCTTATAACTCGCTACGTATCATTAATGAAGAACGAAGTCTGCTCACAGGAACGTGTCCTAAAGTGAATCGAACGAATGCCCTTTATAGCTTCGATTAGAATAGCACTCGGTCGATCAAGTTCTAATGGGGGTTAGTGATAGGTAACGGATATTTCTAGACAGGTTTAGATGGAAATCGGAATTTTTTATTTAATACCTGAAGGTTTAGCTTTAGACCCCTTTTAAGAATAATGCAGGCAGTCGTTGATTTGAGATTTAGCATGGTTTAGTTTGCACGAAGAAGTGCAAAAGCTGCTTTTGTGAATGAAATAAAATCCACACTACCACACTCAACGCGTTGACCCGTCACGTCACGCACACACGCAAACGGTTTTGCGTGTTTACTGATTTACGTCCCCGGTATCAGTAGTGACAAAATAACTCAGAAAGCAATTAAAACATTTTATTGAACATTCTGCGTCACTTATTAATTCAGTATAATGGATGATCCCAAATAATTTCATCAAAAAAAAATCAAAAATAATTTATTCATGTAGGTATAGGTAGGTAGGTAGGTAGGTACTCTTATGCGCGTCAATTTTTTTGAATCTACCCCCCTTTCCTTAAGGTGCTTTAATATGGAGGAGAAGAAAGGGGAAATAAACTCCTCCGCACTTCTTTTTTTTTTAAAAGGAATAACAATACCTCATTTTAATTACATATTTATTACGTATAACCTGAGTGGAATCGGTTGTTGCGGTTTTATGATGTTGAAAGTTTCATATACTTCATTACCTACAAAATAATGAGCAATATTTGTCATTACAGCCGCAATATAGGTACCTAAATAAAAATCTGTTATAAATATCAGTTAACATTTTTATTAAGTGTAACTTACTTATTTATATTTAGTAAATGACATGATACTCGTTCAATAGTCTAGGTAATAGCGAGACTACCTACTAGCGAATATAGTTGCTGAGCTCCACGTATTTGCAACTGTTAGAAGACGTTTATTAAAATTAATCGCTGCATTAAGGACTGCCGTCACTCATAGCCTTCCCGGTCCGTGTAGGTTTCGTACCATTCAAGAAAAAAAGCTATTTTTCCTAACATTAATCCAAACATTAAATGGAATAAAACGTATTTTCTGTAGTAAATTCGACTATTATAGTTTTGTTACGTCTTACGATTCGAGTGTTAGATTAAATTAAATATTTTGTTGTTTATTTTAGTTTGATCGGCTTTCCCTAAATCCGGTGATTTAGCCGGATGTTTTTGAAAATACCCGCCTTTCGCTTTCCGGATACCCCTGGACAAGGAAAACCAAGGATGGAAGGCAGCCCGTTAGCTGTAGTTATCTTATGACAAAGTTATAAGAACTTGTTTAGCTGCGAACTAAACTCGAGCACTTGTCATCGTTCCTCAAAAAAGTGACCTTATTTCAAATATTCATTATTAAAAGTGACTTTCTATTCTTATTTATACTTTAAAAAATTACATTCATACTAGACGAAAGTCGTTAAACAAAATATTGAATTTATCCCAAGGGAACATAATAATATAATCGGGACATAATCTACCCTATGTCCTATTCCTGGATGCAAACTATCTGAGTGCCAAGTTTCAGCATAATCCGTTCAACGGTTAGAGTGTGAAGGAGGGACAAACATCCAAACATCCACACAAACTTTCACATTTATAATATTAGTAGGATAGTAGGATATCCTATGCAACTAAAATATTTAGTCGATTTTTAGGTTAATAGATTAAATATAATACTATATGTATACTTAAACCATTTGATTTAATTTAAATTTATATAAATACCTACTTACGAAAAATAAATGTACAAGTACCTACACATTTATTTCTAGCCATGATATCAACCTATAAATAAATAGTAATTGGTGTTTTACAAATTAATTACGATTATATTTTTTTGTCACGTTATACATAAATAAATATTATAGGAGCCAGTAGTTCTCAATATAATTATCAGTAGCTTTACAATTTACGACTCGAGAATTTAGAATTTCCTAAACAAATAACAAAACCAATCATAAAAGTTATCTCGCGATAAAGTCAACGGATCGAGTAATTCAAATCAGTTCACTAAACAACAGTG
>LGAG01002179.1:83785-109676 GCA_001278395.1 Lerema accius
TCGAAACGACCGTTCCGGGTTCGATTCCCAAGGTTTAGATATGATGGAAGTATGGACTGTTGTTAAACTGATATATTATTCGATTAATGGTTCACGATGACGACGGCCAGAGGTCTCCGGGAGGCGGTACGGGTCTTCCTTGTCTTATTTGCACTTATATTTTTAAACACTATAAAAATGTAAGCAAACTGTTTCTAATTAAAATTTATTCTGTACGAGTTGCTTGGAGACGACATGTTCGCGGATTATTTTATATGATAAAATTGTTATCTACGTTATTATACTCATGTGTATTATTATACTTGGTATTTTACCAATTATATTTTACCTATTATACCAACTATTATGTATATTATTCTAACGGGTATTTAATAATTCGAGTGTGTCGGATAAATAGTAGATAGAGGTGAATCGCCCAACAGTGCCTCGTTGTTTTCGTCGTGATTTAAAACTTGGCACTACTTTTATTTATTTCATTAAGTTAAAAAAAATTTTAGAAGTATACAGAAATTTATTTTAACATTAAATTATTGTTTATTCTTTAGTTTTATTTAATTTGTGTCTGTCTTATTTTTAAATCGATAATTACATAAAAAAGACACTGTAAGATTGTTTACCTTTTATATCACGACGAAAAAAACGAGGTATAGACAATTGGGCATACACACAGAAACACACACACTGATACAGACATTCACGCACAAATAATAAATCTGTAAAAGCGGAAGAGAACGAGAATCATACCACACCAACACCACATCGCAACGGACCACATAGTATACACTCACCTATCATTATGGAGCGGGAGGCATTAATGTACCTATTTACTTGTTGTGTGTACCTTTAAGTTTAACGGAATATTCTGCGACGCGACATTTGTCATATAATAATGCTAATTTTATTATTGCAGTGCGATGGAGTTTTTTGTAATGTTTTTAAATTGATCTTTCCCATTTTCCTACAATCTCGTGTTGTGGTAGTCGATTGTACTCGAAATATACAAAGAGGTTATAATATCTTGGCTCCTTTAAACTACATTGCAAAGCCTTATGAGATATATTCATCAGCTAAGCGAAATAAAAATTATGTCTGACAGCAATCCCGCGCAAGTTTTACTTAATTAAAAAGGAGAATGTTTTTTTGTATAGAAATTGGGCCATGATGGGTCTTAACGAAATCAATTGTAAAAAATAGCAATTTACCACCGGAATATGTTTAAAAAAATATTACAATATAATTGGGAGATCGGAGACATTTCAATTTGGAATTGGTACTTTTCACTCTAGAATGCAACAATTTCTCCCGTGACGGTGACTTACTATGAGGTTAATACTCATCTGTCACTTTGTCAACTATTAGTTACAATAAAAAACGCTACTACTATGAAACTAATATGCTACTACTGCTTAGCTCTTTAACATAATTAGGATTTGGGATTGATGAACCATATTTTGTGCAACATTGTAGGACATATTGAATATTTTATTGAACAAAAAAACATTTTAATTCAACTAAAATTGCGTCTTGTATTATCACAGTAGCCGGAGATATTAACTTTTTGGCGGTACTAGGCACAGCTGCAACATTTAAAAGTTACACTGTCTTGTCACTACGATGTCTGTCATCTTCTTTGATTAGCAATTTATCCAGTCAGTACATATTATTTTCTTTTAACGAATAATGATTTATGAGAAACTGTATTAAAAAATATGGTTTTTAATAGATATATCAATGATATATAACAATAATGACTTCTTAACTCCGCTAAAAGTTGTACATAAGATGTTGGCCATCTTCCTTGATTATGTGTGCTCCCGCCAAGTGGAGCAATAAAAGCGGCACGGCCGTAACCATCTTTTCTCGAAGCATTTCATTTATTTATTCGGTCAATACACATTTTCTTTAAAGTTAACTTTTAAATCCAACGTCAGATCCAACAAAGAAAAATATGTAAGACACTATAATTTAAAAAATGTTTTAATACATACTCGTACATTGTTCATACGTAACGATGGCCTGTTTCTCGTCATTCTCTTTTCACTATTGTGATTTTAGTGAAATTTGATAATCATTTAATTCTCAAAGTCCAAAATTATCCATTCTAAAAATGTACACGTTCTCTATAAACTTTTAATCAAACTGTAACGGGGTCAATAATAATATTATCTGTCTGTTTGTATGTCTAAGTCATCATGCAAAAGCCAATGGACCTTTTGATAAGTTAAAATTTGTATTGAGATTAGGAAACTACTGAACCAATTTAGATGAAATTTATTTATAACTTGTAGAACTTGTTAAGGTAGAACTGATTTTTATACTAACCATTGTAAAAAGTCTACCAAAGCGAAGTTTTGCCACTAGTCTTCAATAAATTAACTAAAACGGAAGTAGGTCAAACTATTCCGTAGAGACCTAATTTAGACTGCACTGACCTGTAAATCAGCAGACTCGGAGCCCTAGAATATATCCGGAATACTACTTTTAAAACGATAAAAATGGAAACTAGGTAGGTCTACCCAAGACACTAGTTTTAGACATGATGGCGATTGTTTAGAGTATATTTGCCGAGTGCTCGCTAGTCGGGTCTGAACCTGACACCTGTAATATTCAGGACTCCGATTACAATAGTATACGAACGACATGTTATTATAACGAACAGCCATTCCACTGCCGCTAGCGAATTTTAATGCGCGCTTCGCATTATTTCAGTGCATGCCACATTACTTCATTACTGTACTATTCCATGCGAATTCTTTTATCTATATTATGGAGCTGCATTAAGGGTACGTGGTCGCTTGTTTTCGACTATTACTGGGTTGAATGAAGTCGACACACTTCGTACAAGAACTAGGTAAATTGTTAACACTTGTCTTGGTCGCAAGATGCATAGCACTGGGCAGTTGCTTATGTCCACTCAAATTAAATTTAAAAACGTAATTTACCTATTACTGCTCGTTCGCAAACTTAAACTTCAGTGTTAAAGAACGGGATTGCAGGAAGATAGGTACCCACTAGTTCTGATGTATGTATATTTAAAACAATTAAATACTCGTAACACTTATTACATAGATTGGTACATTCTTGTGTTATTCTTATAAAGGGATCAAAAAACCCTCGACGTATTCATATATGTATTGTAATTTTTACGTAGTTATTGTGTGACAGACAGTAAACAATGTTAGTCATCGTTAATATTTTTTATGATTGCTAACTTCTATTGAAAGGGACTTTACCTTCTGATTAAATTGCGTTGATGCCGGCTGCTGTTCTGTTACGTAATTACCTAGTTACTTGAGTCTGTAAATATAATGTTCTATTCTGTACGAGTTTACATCGCGGCTTATATTAATATTATCCAAGTTCACCGTGAGTCGGAAAGGATTTCTAGTGTAAGTCTGCCGTCTCGTAAAGTAACGTTATGTTACCTAAGTAGGTTATTAAACGTGAAGAATAGAAAATACAGGGAGTGTACGTAACATTGTTAGATATTAGTTGTGAAGCAGCAAACTGTCCGCGACGGGGTCGGTATCTGATGACGTCACCAGAGACCCTTTAGGTCTGTCACCATACTGTCACCAGACTATCACCATGCGATAACGTTGATATTTTGATCCATTCGCATGAAGCTCGGCCACGTCTTAGTCCGGTTCAACTGAGCTTAGCTCGGCGTCAATGTACAATATTGTGCACAGTCCGCAATAAGATTTAACAATATTGGTTCAAACTGTTATACTTCTACACAAAGTTGCGGTTGTTGAATGGAGCTACCTCAACTTTACAAGCTCTTTCCGATTTTATTGAATTTACTCGTACATTTCCACAGTCGAATGTGTAACGTATGCTATAACGAATCCCACTCCTAAATGTATGGAGGTGGCGTTTATTTTGAGTTTTCCACAGTTTAAACGTTTATGATAAAAACAGTTTCTTCCTTTATAGTGTCACCGTAGTGATGTATATTTATAATTTAGTTAAATATGTATTCGTAGTAGGAAATTTTGCAAGAACTCCGGCGCCCGTTCATGCATCGAGGTTGCGGGCGTCATCTCTCATTTACCCACCAAGTGAACCGCGTCAGTTCTGATCAACTCATCTGACAGTTTGTAATTATAGCGCCACCATAAATTATATTATGATAACACCAGATATTGATGCTATAAGTAACTGAACCGCTTAGGTATCGGTATTTTCATCACGGTTATCGGTATCTTAGGCTTCGGCTTAGGTATCGGTATGCGGTTTTCACTGACGTTAATAAAAAAGACGCTTCCAACGATGCCTCATCTATCACAATTATGTGAAATAAGTAGTTCAAAAGTTAGGACAGTCAGATTTCGGAGATATCTAGGTATAACGATATATTGAGTACTAAAAGTTAAGAGGATTTCTGTAAGAAAAACATTTTCATCCTTTTTGATATTACTGTGTGTCATTGTATCCCTTCGACATGTCCATTCAATCATTAAACAACGGTGTTGCTAATTCTCTCAGTATGTAATGCAAGCGACTCTCGAGCGATCCAAACATGGTACAGCATTCCAAAGTTGCACCAAGTTATCAAGGGGAGTGGAATGATGAAGGTATTTCCAAGCATCTATTAACCGTCGCGGGTGACAGACTTTCAAACAAATTATTATTTAAAGAAGCGATAATGAACGCAACTTGTGATTTTGTCGTGATGTTCTAATAGTTGTTCGCCGCGTTCGCAAACATGTTGCACCAACAATCAATAATGATCGATGTTGCGTGCAAGTAACGGATTATATTTTTCAAATGTAATCTGTATGTGGTTGATATCCGTGATCTAATAACTACTGTTTACTGTCGCTCGTCGTGTCGGTCAGTTTGTTATTATTTAGCGACCATACTAATTAATGTCTTATCACATTACTCATCATAACGTATAAATGTATAATGACCATACTGTTTTGACGATTAACTAGTGCAGTTGTACTTAATATGCCATACGATCCATAATACATATGGCCACGAAAGAGTTATTGAATGTAAACAAAAACACAGAAAACTTGGTACGTAATGGTTTTGCTGCCTGTAAATTTACTTATTTATGAAGGAAATATGTCTGGAAGTTAACTTTTTACTGAGTCACACGGCAGACACCGAAATCGATAGCATTTACAATAACTAGAGTTTTTCTATGTCCACGGCATACTTAATGATCGGCGCTGAATGCAGCATAACCGATACTTGGAATTTCCTTTGAATGACAAAATATTTATAAGTGTAATTTCCTTGGAATACAAAAATAAAATCCGACTTCTTGGAAAACATTATATGAAATTACAGGTTTCACCACTAAACCTTGGATTAGTTAATACATGAAACAAAACAAAAATAAAATCATCCGCAGTGCGCAGCCACATTCCAATTTTGGTCGAATTATTTTGTCTAAAATACCACCTGTACGTGAATTAAAATTGGAAGATTATATACCCGTCGAAATATTACAATAGGCTGTAACCTACATAGACAGTACTTAGAAAAGTTGTTTAAAAGTCGGGATCGGTTACGTAATGTACTGATTAGGAATGCTAAACCTTGACGTCTAGACGATTGGTTATCGATAACCTGTTGTCACCTGCGCGGCACGTGGCGGCGTCGGCGGCTGCCGGGCCCACTGCCCGCCGACAATGAGTTATTTAAACCCTTCTAGTTGCATAAACAATGATATCTTAGATAACTCGCTCCCGCAAATCATGTAAATTGACCACCTTGTTGTGCAAAATGTAAGGCGTCTCCCGATTGTGATAAACATCGATACGAAAATCGAACGCATTGTGATATTTTTACAAATAGCTTAATTAGCGATTGTGATCTCGACTGGGTTGGGAGCGGTGAATGTCAAACCGCTCCCGTCGCTACAGATAGGCAGCTCATGTGGAAATGCGTTGATCCCATGTTCACTAATGAGGCTCTTTCAGACAACAGTAACGATTTCAAATAGATGACGCTGGTCACATACATCGTGATTGGTTTATTAATATGGTCTATTCATCCCTGTGACGAATGTCGCACAAGCGTATGTGTAAAAAATTTAGAAATGCATGTATACACTATACAGGATGGAAACTTTGAGCAGGGCAGTAAGGGAAAGCACCTTATCCGTTGCAGCTACACGATAATGGTCTTAGAAGATTATCCAAATTTAAAAAAATATATATACTGTTACCAACTTAATTTAATCACACATGCTTTAAAATGTAGTAGCGTCGTTGTCACTGCTTGCGACATTTTGTCGTGTCGTTGACGCGTCGCAGTCGAACGAGTGAATAGACGCTTACTTTTAACCGACTTCAAAGAAAAGGAGGAGGTTATCATTTCGTCCGTATTTTTTTTATAGTAAGTGGTTCTTGTGAGACAAATGACATGACATGACACGTGACATTTTCGCCACAATGATATTCTATGATATTCGCTTTGATGTTCTTCAAAACTAGTAGTTACCTCCTTACTAGGAAACGTAACAATTTAGTGTCTACCCACTTTCTCAGAAGCCTTTGCAAATATCAAAGAAAGCAAGCGTTGTGATTGAGTGAAGTAATATTATATAAGTTACTTCAAAGAAAATTTTAAACAGTTGAGTTACATTTGCCTTAACATGTATTTTTCGCGACACCACTTCACTGTCTACTTAGTAACCTTAGTACGAAAGCCTTTAAAGGCTGTTTTACTTCAAATATTACGTAATAAAACAAAGGGTCAATTATAGTAAATTGTTATAATGTGTGAGCAGTATGTGTCGTTGTAATGCAGTGTAGCTCCTGCCTCGTACTTCCTTTACTTAGCTTGTCGTAAAAGAGCAAACACTAAGCACTCCGATATTTTCCACGAATCCCAAGTATTTTTCCGTCCGATGAAATAATGTGCAGTTAGGACACAGCGCGGGTGGCTCAGGTGTCTAGTACGTTTCAATAGGACTTCGTAATCATGGAAACTGTTACACTTAATAACGTTGGCGCTAAATTACGAGTATGTATTAGATAAAGCTAAGATAGTATTTAATACAATCGTAAGCCATTCTTTAGGCTGACTCATGTTATCGCTGAAGTGTCTATTTACGTCGATATAAGAGTTTGAAAATCACAATGTTTCTAAGTTCTATTGAAAAGGACGTTAGCGATTTGCCTTTCTAATCTCCACCGATACCCTGGACGGTGAATAATTGACCCAAATATAACGGTAGTACGCAGTTCGCTGTTTCTCCTCACCTTGCCGGAAACGTAAATCACAAATTATGCACATAGTTTTTCATAATGACACATTGATATGCTGAAAGCTTACTGTTCGACTGCAACGCACATTTCGTTACAGTATAAAGTAGGTCAGAAGAACGTAACGTGGCCGCAGTGTGCATGAAACTTGCAGTAATATCAGCTGACGGCCCACATCCCGCCCATTTACACGCTGGGTACCTACTCGCTTACAAATTACACCACAATATTTACATACCGCTTTCCTTGCAATGTTTTTTTTATTAATTGAAGATAAAATTGTCAAATCTACAGACAATCCCTTATAGGCATCAATTATTATTTAATTTCAAATAGACTCCACTTAGGCCAGATTGGAAGTCTTGAATTGTTATCTGACTGGATGTAAAAGTGCGATTATACGAACAAGCCTGTATAGTGTAAACTATAGGGGTATTGCTATAACTACCCCGCTAAATGCCGTGTATCATTTCATTATCAATAAGTGTTCCGAGCCGCGAGGAACACTCCAACAGTTGTTAAAGTAGCTAGAGTTGTCTAAAATAACCACAATAAGTGGCATAATACTGAATACATAATACGGCTGACACACTTATCGCGCGGGAGAGATTGATTTTCATGAATTTAAATGACGTTCCCGACGTACCAGTTTGACTGCGATGCGATGATTTAATCTTTTGTGCGGCTGTGGTGCGGGAGATGCTATTAATTTAGCGCTGCGAAATCGCGTTGCTATCTATTGCTGCGTGTAGCTCGACCGCACGTCGCTGAGTAATGAAAAGAAGTTAATTGAAGCTCAAATGCACGAATTCGCTGATGAATGACGCTTTTATTGCTGACTGCACTCGACGTCGTGAATGTTAACTGATCCCTTACGAGCTGAAAACATCAACTCGCTCGAGCACGTTGGAAATGATTAAACTAATTGACATCGCAGCGACATTGAGAGAGTGCTCTCGGTGTACGGCGACCTCTCATACACTCAGCGTTGACGAACGACGATATGAAATATAAATGAACGTCGATCCTGGGTGAAGTCGAGCCTTCGACGGCAGGATTCGTTTAAAAATAGTGATTATAGTGCCACTCTTCGTCGACTCACTCTAAATGATATCTATTTAAATAATTTAATCGATAGCGCTGTGCCCTGACTCCAGTCTGTATATAGACTTGTTCAGACCAGTCCCAAAAGCGGCAAGCGGTTCACTAGGTCGCTAATTTAAACTATAAACCTCGTCTTTGTCTACAATTCCCAAAGCGAATTAGTCTAGTCTCCTACGTCCTATTCTATGTTATGTAACGAAACAATAAATACTATTTTTTTTCGTTAGATAAATTAGTGACCTTTAGTAGGTAGTTGCTAAGACAAATAATACGAAATTGTTATCTTTTATAGTAGTGTAGCAGAAATATAACGTAGATGTAAGATATTAATTGCTTATTCCCCGTGTATCCTGTTTTGCTTGACTATAAATAGGAAATAAAATAAATAAGCTTCGTTTATTAAAGCAAACAACATAAAAGTGTGAATGTGGATCTTGTAAAACGAGACAGCCTATCCTGTTACTATATTTCCGTCGATACCTAGAACTAGTAATTGTTCTATTATGAAATCAGATAAGTCTATTGTTTTAGTCCTTCGTTATATGAGGGATACTTTCTAGAGGGGTACCCGCTGTCGAATGTCAAAACTACTTTAAAAACAAAGATTGAGGAATTAGAATGCGTCTAAAACAGTTATTTTATTGTAATATAGTTTAACCAACAAGGTGTACCAACTCGTAGTGTGTTCTGGGTAACTTCAATTTGTATTTGTGCGCAACAAGTTTAGTGTAATGAAAACGTTCGGGCGCCGGAGGCGGGCGGCGAGTGTCTGCTGTATTAGCTCTAATTCTTTTAATAACCACTGTTCTATTGTAAGCAAACTTTTCCCTACATACGAACTAGTGTTTCGAATCATTCGACCGTTACGTTGATCACATAACACCACGTGCTCGTACATCTTTACAAACTTTGCTTGCGTTAATCCTAAGTGATTTACAAAGATAAACAATTGTGTGCGCAATTAAAAGGGGGATTGGTGACAGCTAGTCGCAAAATTTCTTGAGTATTTCTGTGTTTCGAAGGCAACGTGAAAACCCCGGATGTAAGAGTAGTTTTGATCGTTACGTAGGTAATAGTCGTTAAGCTTTGTCGGATTAGCATAATCGGATGGTCCGATGTAGAACCGGTAGGGTGTAACCTTGTGCGCTGAATCAAAACCGCTCCCTCTTATCTTAAAACGTTCAGTTTATGCATAATTGTTTAGTTCCGATGATAAGACATGTTGATGACAAGCATGACACAATATATTACATTAAGCAACGAACATGGCTACACTGGCCAAATACGGCAACATAACATAATTTGTTACTTTTACAAAACTACAAGTGACAATAATGCTAGTTGCAAAGTTACCATAAGTTATGCAATCTTCGTAATCACAATACTTACTTGATTGTTTGTTGTTGCTAATAATCAGTTAAGACCACGCTAAGTGCTGATTAAATTCAGTAACTAACGTTGAGTAATTGTTGAAGAGAGTAGCTATTAATATCTTACTTTATCATTTCATTTTTAAACACATATGAGTTTTTAAATAAAATATATGTATCACACTAGTCTGATTCACGTGCAAAAATTACCAATAGACTTGTGATATTTGTCATGCCAAATCAAATATAATTGCCATTCGTTCAATGCCTTTCGCTTCGCTAAATCGAATAGACAGGCAAAGAGAAAATATTTTCAAAAAATATGGGTACCTACTTTGGTGTCTAAATCGATAATGACATTTTGAAATATCATTCTTTCAGACGCTCGAATGTAACAGTTTCATTATTAATTACAAAATTATCGATTTGGGTTTACGAGTAAGTTTTCAAGCATTGTTTGGCAGTCGATAACTTTGAGAGCGATGACTTAGTTTTGGTAACGTCGAGGAAACTCAAATCAAAGTAGGGAGGTAAACTTGGAAGTCGTTACACGGCGCGCCGCAGCCGTGAGCTTTCCGAGCTTCATCACTTTCACGCGGTTATACTTATACGAAGAGACGACTGAGCCCGACTACGGCCGTGACCACGATCGTGACTATGACCGTTCACGATCACGTTCACAGGCCACGACAACTTTGTCATTGCAACTAACATCGTATTACATTGTAATTTAAAGTTTCTGTTATACATTTATATTTCTAGCAACATGAAGTCCTCTTAAGGTTTTAGAAACGAGTTTTACTGTTATTTTGAAATGATATAAATTATAATGTACACATTAACGGTCTCCCTTTATCTGATCGAATTCCGTCGGGTCACATTAGCATGATGAAGAGAGGGGCAGATTCCTCTCGCGATGCATTGCCCAACGACACGGTGAAAGCTACACGCGCCTTTCATACTACTGAAAAGTTTCCGTTGAAAACTACACTATAGGCGAAAGAATGTGAACGATTGTGTACATAATATGTAACAATATATTATAATATCGATTGATATTTATTCCTTAACTTACTACGTCCAATGCTCGCAGTTAGAAAATTTGGAACTTCGTAAACTAGTTCTTTAATGGAATCCATAACACATTATGAATACATAATTAATCTTTGCGCTCAAGTTTGCTAAATCTTAAACTGTTATGCATTGCTCTTCACGTAAATCCGCATTTAATAATATTTATAAAAGGTTTACCGAAGCGAAGTAGAAAAGCTTCACTATAATTTTTTTAAATAATATTTTTATTTGGGAACGAATAATTTGAAAATTCTTTTACTAATGTACGAATGTTACGAAACCTTCAATTAACGTGAATGAATAAAGAGGTTTCAAGAATAGCATTCATTAAACATTTAGTTCCTGTCCGCCGCGCGCCGCCGCTCCGTGCCGCCACCACTTTATATTGTAGCTAATGTTGAGTGCAGCCGGGTCTCGAGACCGTTTTAGTTTCAGTACGATCACTACGCTGGATTCAACTTACATACTTACCTACTAGGTACGTATTAATATTTCTAAAGGCTTTATTTGTTAGGGAATTATGTAATAAAATAAGAAAAAATATTTTTATGTAAAACGATTTTATTGAAAATGTACTAAAAGCAAAAAAATAATATGAAAGGTAGCAGGTAGCAGTCATTACAATGTTCTTCTCATCAATGAACGGCATTGATGCGCCAAAAAATAATAAAGATGTTGAGCGTGGCGTAATATTTTTTGTATTTACTCCGGCTACGCCATACTTATTGTACGGCACTAATTAAAGTGGTCAGTAACTTAAAAATCCCAGCAGTTACCTTGAGCAGTGGAAATAATGAGTTGGGCCTATTTTGTAAATAAAATATTTTTTGGGCAGTAAAATAAAAAGTGTAGCAGTAAAACATGAGCAGTACTAAAAATACAAAGTGCCGGTAATTTTATCATAAAAGGAGCAGTTCAATAAGTAACTGGGCAGTAATACATGAGCAGTAATTTAAAACAAATTGGCCAGTTATATTGGGCAGTTATTATAAGCAGTTAATGTGGGCAGTTAAATTTATATTTTTAAATAATGAAAAGAATTTGACAAAAATCTCTTTGTTAATGGTCTTTGGTTGGGTTAGGTTGGTATGATTTTATTCATTCGGAAGGAGGAAACCCGCGTCAGCGGGTTTCCGACGACATCTGTGAAATAATCTAATTATACAATAATGATAATCGTGTAGAGTTCAATTAAGTAGGCAGTAAAACTTATAAAATGGCATACCAAAAAGTTAAGTAAAAAACGCGTTATTTGACGACGAACACTAAAATGTGAAGGTTTGTTAGGTAAGGGTTGGGTTAAAATTTCGTTTGCCCTATTAAATCTTTATTTTAACCCTTCTGTTACTGCCCTCAAGTTGCTGCTCACAAGTTACCGACCAATTGAAACTTTTTAAGTGCCCACTATTAACTGCCCATTTAATTATTTTACTGCCGAAAAATATATTTATTACTGATCGTTTTCATTTATTTTACTGCCCAAACTTTACTGCCAATGTCATCAATTTTACTGACCAAAATCGAAATATATTACCGCCGCGTTAAACTAGTGCCTTATTAAACTGGGTACCTATGCATCTATATTCTTTAAATATTTTAAGTAAGTATCTGATCTGACTATAAAGAACGGAAATTCCCTCGATTTATACATGAAGATCTATAAAAAATGCATATAAGTATATAAATTAAAACGCAAGGAAATAATGAAGCTATCTCTTTGCCCATATTTTATAGGACAGATACCTATAGTAAGATCGAAATACCGAATAGGTACTTATCACTTCATTTCGCCTCGGCAACTCGATGAATTATTTATTCGTCAGTGGCTTGCATCGATACTAAATTATTGATAGAGTGAAGCAACAACGGTCGAAGGTAATAGAGTGAGTTACATATGTAATACATACGAGTATGTATGAGTGAGATCCAGTGGCAATGTCTTAAACGCTTCCAAGCTTCGGAGGACTCGCAAGACATCGATTGTTGTCATTTGATATCATTGTAGTTAGGTACTTGGTTTGAATCACTTTAACCTTCTTTCAATTCGAAGTGTTTGTTCAAAAATGCTTCCTCGTCTGAATGTTTCCTCTATGTCTCCAATACTCGAGTAGTTAGTAATGAAGAAGCAATTTCCTTACAACGTAAATGAATATATTCAGCGTGCTGCTGTACGCATACCATCCTTAATATTTACAATTTATAGTTAGAGTAAAATATAATCTAATCTCAGTTGGCCGGTGAGAGTTAGTTCGCAACACCCACGCGCCTCATCCGAATGCAGCCTTCGCACAGAGTGGATATTGTGCAACAAATGGATGAAAGGGCTTTGAATTTGAATATTTACGTGAAGGGGCGTGCGGATGATTCGATTTTCATTTAAATAACTCTATCAGTCCATGCCGCCTGGACAAATATGAACCACGAGTAAAAGTTGTGGTCAAAGCATTTTCGTCCGATTTTACCGTTACGTAAATATAGGGGAGTAGTGAATTTGTTTGCAATCAGAATTGAGCAAAGTTGTAACACGTGGAAATATTTCAACAAGGTTGAGATGAAATTCATATTCGGATGACGATATTAATGACGGAAAGTTTCAACGAATTTTTGCATTATATTGAAGATTCGTAGCTGGATGTGTATACAGAATACATCTTTGTATAGTTCAGGACTCGCTACTAAGCATTGATCTGTAAAAAATGTTGTGAAACGTATTTTTATTTTTTATATCATAATTATCAGTAGACATTATGCCACCTTTGTAGTGTTATTATAATAGTACTTATAGTATGTGCAAGAAAACAAAGTTTACGTCTTCGTCACATCGAAGTCAAGAGAACAGTTTCGAGCGGCGCGGCGGCGGCGGCTAAGAAAGAACCGCAATGTGATGAAAGTGAAATAATCTCGCTTACTCACAAACAGACACTCCGTAAAAGTTAATGATGCAACTTTATTATGTAATTTGTACCTTAAACGCCTTTGTTGGCGACTGGGGACTAGACATTTACCAGGCAGTGTTGCCTTACCAACTACAATGTAACCGCGGCCGGTGTAATGCAGCCGCGGCCCTGCGGAGGTAAGTGGCTTAATTTATATTATTTTAGTAGGCTGTACGGCCAGCGGGTGGCCGGAACCCGCCGTCGCTTCTCGTTCAGCTTCTTAATACTGTTCATGCTGCTCCACGCTTTTTATTAGGCTCCGTAACGGAGCTCTGTTGTTACGCGAAGGGTTGGACTTTACGCACCGTTTTAAGAACACTGCAAGACGCGTTCGAGATTGAGATTTCGTATTTTAAAAAGATTTTTGGAGAAGTGCAGGAGACTTAATTTTGTTAAAATGTGTGCTTAAATCACATTTTAATTATGTTCGATTTTTAAAGCAAAACACGCACTCTCGCACGTTTTATGAATAGACGCAGCACACAGTCGTCAGACTCAACTCAATACTCCGTTCATAGACAGTTGACGTTGACATTAAAATCTTCCGGCCAGGCCTATCGGACGAGTTTATAGTTTTTGACGAAACGAGTGAATGGTTGAAGTTCGACCACAAAACAGGTTATAATTACATTCAATTAAGTTCAACGATGCTTGTTGATTCAGATCGTTTGTCATTCGAGAGCTGCGGTCTGGTCGCGTGACGCGGCGCGAGGTCGAGGGATCTCCGTGCTCTTTATTATTTGTTTAATATTACTTGCTCTGGTTTTCAGCAATAACAAAACAATCAATCATATTGTAAGTGTATCGTATGAAACATGTCGGTTTAGTAGTATGGACCTTGCCAAAGGGGTGGGGGCTAAAGGAGTAAATGAAATCAACCAAACCTCTAATTACACATGGCTATGCACAATGCTCACAATATCCAAATTATCTGCTTATTAGCTATTCATAGATATTTATTTAACAAATAAAATAAAATAATAATGATATAATAATACAACTCCAAAAGATTACGTGAATAACTTAAATTAGCATTTTTAGTACCTATCTACGACACAGAAATTGTTTAAAAATAAGGCTGTTGTTATCCCAATTACAAATAAATAAAGGCAAGTACCGTAACGCCTCCTTAACTTCCGTACTTTCGAAGTGTTGTGAGTACACTTTNNCCCCTCTACACTACGACTTGGCGATCTAATGTAATGGCTAGAGAAATGCTAAATTTAATCTTGGCATCGCTTCGTTCATCGTATGCTTGAACTCGGCACATTTCATACACTTAATTGCCAAAATCCGAAAAATCTTATCGCAACACTGTTTACATTGTCGTTGTGGCTGTCACAGAAATGATGTTTAATAGAAAGAAATAAATAATTTGCCGAGTAACTAAACATAGGGCTGCGGCCATCACCTAGATTAACGTTTTCGGGCTGAATTTTTCGCCAAAATCAGATTTATAGACCGGACATAATTTTTAAAAATAAATAAGGTAAGGTGGTGTAAGACTAACACACGGGGCAAGACTAACACTGTCTATTATCTCGATATGCACTTGAAGAAACGACATGTGTGTGTTTTAGCCGAGAACATTTACGTTTGTTCTATCTTACACACTGGAAGAATTTCGTATTTAAGCTATACATATCGAGATAATAGACAGTGTTAGTCTTGCTCTGTGTGTTAGTCTTACCCCACCTTACCTTATACACTTTTCCCCTAACTCGGTCTTTTATTAATTTCCTGTTACAAATGAATGTTTAACTTTAATTTTAGATTGTTGCTAATATTGAACTGATTTCCCTAGACGCCTCTTGAACTAAACCCGGACTGATAGCAACCCTGTATGAAAGAGGTATCAATGAGCATTGTGGACAATGACGGCAGTAGATTGCCTGCCGCGGTACTTACTAATACGTTGTCTTATCATCGCAGACGTACTTGCCCGCGACCTTGACCATTAGATAGTTTATTATGACTGGCCAGCTATCAGTTTATTGTATTTCAAATATAAATTAATTTAATCAACTGTATTTCACTACAGACCTTATTTTTAGTGAGTTAAAACCATTATTCGAACTTAACTTCTTCTTAACTGAAGCCAAATCTATAAAGTTAGATATACTATATCTACGAGTATCTAGCGTTAGCTTTTTTCATATTATTATTATTATTATGAGGAATCTTTGTGATTTGGTATTTACAAAGTTTGAGTAAAACTTTCGATAATTACTAGCCAATTTAATATCTGCTAATGTTGTAATTATAACTTACATTAAAAGGCATTGCAGATCTTCTCATACCATTAATTGTACGATCTTACCTTGCCTTGCGAACGCTCAACATTAGCCTGTCCTGTATATTTTTACATCCTACAGTGTAAATGTAATGGTGGAATCACTTTGACAAATATTACACAATGCACATAGACCGGTATATCTATCATCACTTTACATAACCGCAAACAATGACTAGCCGACGACCCGTCACACACATTACACCGATGATGTTTATCATCTTTCCACTTGTTAGGTTATATATCTTATATTTCTCTCCCTCCATGTTATTATAATAGCAGGTGTTCAAGAATATTTTCCCATAGTTACCATCATTGTCTTGTAAATAACATCGAGTTTGTTTGCAAAATATTATCAGTTGAATATGAGGTCCTCATTACAATTTAACACAATCGGATATTTTCTCGATCAACCCACCGGCCAATGAGAATCTGCTCCGTGGCTGAAATTCGACTAATTCCTTAAACCAATCTATTCACCATAGACTCGGTTGATATGTTAATATTAACTGTCTAACCCAATTTAACTTCCGTCCGATAATATAAAAATAAGCCTCTATTATGCGTAAACGTACATTAAATTAATTTTGTTTCTCGAAGCGAAGGGTTTAGGTAGGTACTTTATTTAATTGTACTATTAGATTTGGCTCCTTGAAATGCAGATGTAACACCATATTATGAGATTAATAGCGAAATTTGGTACCACCATATTATCGATCAATCTATTACGCGCCGAGCGGATCTAATCAGACCGCTCAATGAACTACGTACTCTCAAACTGCGATCTCTCATTAGATTAATTGAATTAATTTGCAGTGTAGTCTGAGTGCATCAGAGCTGTAGAAACTAATTCCAAGTAATTAGACATGAGTGTGGAGGTGCCAGATCGATTGTCATAGGAATGGCTTTGAGATACCAGCTTTGAGATACAAGCTTTGAGATATGTATTACCAAATGTAATACATTACTGAATAATCTCACTAGCAGGGTTTAGTTTTTTCTTACTAAAATTTAAACGCTTTACGCACCACCCTTAACACCTCCCCTTCGTAGGCGCGCCCCCCAGGTTCGGAAACTATGCACTAGAGTATATTAGTTAAGTAGGTGCCACGTCCTTAGAGCACGATGACTGACTTAGCAAAACTTTGTAATGACTTCCAGCGAACAGCCACTGGAGAGTTCCGAGAAAACTTGCGCGCACTGACTGAGGGAATATCTGCAAAGTGTTTTAAAATAATGCAGCGTCTATTAAACTGTCAACGAAACGGTTAAGGAAAATGTTGACTGAAGCAATAATTAAAAATTTATTAAGACAGCGATCTAATACGATGTAGAAAAACGTCTTCGTTGCTCTTTTGAGACACTATTACGGTACTCACTAACGCTAATTACAGTATTACTGAGTCTGAGTAACAAACTAAACTTGTATTATACAATATGCAAACTTACATTTATCCGAAGGAGTGCATCCATAGTACCTACCTAACTTTATGTCAGAAGATTATAGTAGAAACTGGATTACTAATATTTGCTATCAGGATTCACCTACTAACAGTCTTAACTTCCACAGTCCTTTTACAAACAAATAACCACTTTTTAAGTATTTACGTTCTCATTCACGCCAAGGACTTAAAGCACCTACTAACCGACTAGCAGACAGTTTATTACAGATGTCCATGGGCGGCTGGGGACGGTGTCTTTGTAAGCTCGTACTATTCTTAGTATATAAAAAAGAACTTTAAAAATTTTAAGTCCGTGTAGGAATCGACGCCAGGCCCTGCGTTCGGAAGAACCAACTATAATCCACTAGGCTATCTCTAGTTGAACTGCTCACTCGATTTCTGTCGGTCAATGTTAACCGCATTCTATTTTCGCGCGACTTCACTCGTTACTTACGACGAGGTGTATTTTTAGACGAACACTATATTGTGGTCACTGTTTTGATGAAAACAAACACTAAATTGGAGAGACAAGCCGAGTCAATGGACTGCTTTTATTGTATAAAATTCGATACAGAAATGATTTTTGGGTTTGATTCAGTCTTTACAACTGAAACACTGTCCTACTTACATTCTAATGTAAAGTAAATATTGTATGTGTATGGAGATAGTATAGAATAGGCATATTTGTAGGCGAATAATAATAAGCTATCGAATGGCAAGTTGCATCAACATCCGGCATACGAGCGACAGACGCGACGTTTGATCCAACATAACACACCTAGTCGATAGGGGCTTAAAATTGTTATTAGGCATATAGAATTTATAGATAATTATTATAAATACAACAATGGAACATGCTGCCGTGTTTTTTTTTTTTAATGCACTTTATACATATCTGTATAAATTACCAGATTACGACCGCTGCTGCGGAAAGATGGTTACAAAAATGGATGGATAAAATCTATCCTATGTCCTATAGTTCGAACTATTTTTGTGCCAAGCTTCAGTTTAATCCGTTCGACGGTTAGAGCGGGAAGGATTTACAAACATTCGTAAATCTTCACAAACTTTTACATTTATAATATTAAGCGGGGCGGGATATTAACGTAAATAGTTTTAGCTTAATAGCTTCGAGAAAATATCCGGATTTACTTAAAATTAAAAAAAAAAACATTTACATTCAATTATAACAATTGTACAATTTTCACTGACATGATTATTATCTAAAATTACTTTACGATTTTTTTACATAATATTAATACAAAGTGAACGAACAGTTGCCCTTACTTCATGTACAAAAGATAATAAAAGGAGAGCATTCAATTCGTTAGGAGTAACATGTGGAAAGAATGATTATTACGTTCATTAATCACATACAGGTAGGTACTCATAACATAACACCATATTTCTTTAGAGAGTAATCTCTTCTCATGTCAGTATATGTCATCTTGGCTCGAATGCTACGAGTGCCGACCTGATAATTTAATGTGTTTTATACTGTGACGTCGGTTTTCAAACGAAATAGTTCCGGAGGCACATCTACATACATATGATGAGTATTACTTCTGTAGTACTGGCGTCCGAGCTCTCCAACTATGCTAACAATGTAAATAAACAATTCCTTTGATGCCAGTGTGGTTTTTATGTGGCAGGCAATACGGTCCGAGTTGCCGTGCGCGTTCGCTAACGTTTCAAAGTAGTCGAAGCTCCTCCCGAATTATAATGTCGATATCAATCAAAGTGACTTTATTACATATAGCTCGGAACTATTTTAAGTGATCTAATTTATTAGTCTATTTAGATAATAAGCGAGCCGTCGCTAAAAATGAGATCGATTGGATTTCTCGGCAACCTATGATCCTCGACTCCTTAATAAACATCTACTTGAATATGCGTCGGTATCGGTGGCTCCTCTATTATTGTTATGACGATCATCAATTTTATCCGCGACAGAAAGGACGTTGGTGTGTAACGTTTAGGGTCAGAGGTTGAGTGTTAATTTGTTTGATAGTTTGTGTAAACGAATATTGCCATTTATCTAGAGAACTACTGGATCGATTTAGAGATGGTTTTCAGTAAAATATATGTGATCAATCAGCGATTGTTCCTAGAAGTGTTGTTGTTCTAGCTCGCCAGGGAGCATAAAAGTATATTTCGATTTCGAAAAATATAGTTTAAAGTGATATCTGTAAAACTCGCTAGGAAAAAAATATTTCCCTGGAAGTTTCCTCTGGGACCTTTTCCTGAGCCCGCTCACAATAGGGATTTGTTGAAGTTCGATCGAACGGATCGAGTCTAACGCTGTGACTGAGACTCAATCTGCATATTGCAAGCCTGAGTTTTCTTTTTCTTTACATACGACGTGTCTAAGATGTTTTACCCCATGTTTCACTGACCATAACTTGCGACGGGCTTAGCCGATTTGGGAGATTTTCTTGTTTTGTTTAAATATGCCTAATCGAGGTTCATAGGAAAGAAAATCTTAAAATAGGAAATCTACCAGACCCCTACCTACTTATCGATAGTATTGTTTATTATGCAGTAAAGCAATGTATCGACCAACAACATCAAAACAATTGAGAACTTAACATGATTTAAAATCAAAACAAACATGTAGTTTATTTCTCGAAAACAATATTTGTTCTAAGAAAACATTATAGTATTGTAAAGCACGGAGGCGTAAGATGCGACTAGCGACGGTCGTTGTTACTGCCGGATATCCGGTGTTCACACTCTCTCATTAATCGGAATTTTCTTGGTACTCTGTTGTCGCTCCAATAAATTATTGTATTAATTAACGCAATGTTTCCATTTGCCGTTACATCTTCTGGATAAAGAAAACGTACCTACAAAACTACGTACGTACGAACTTGCGTGAAACAGTCGATTTACAGTTCAGTGGGAAGTGTGAGCGGCCTCATCTACGCGTGATCCTTTAACAAAACCACGACCCATTTACAACTCTGTATCTTGTGATTGACTTACCAACATTTTCTTATTTTAAACATACACGAATTCAATTCGACAATATTTTAATAATAATTTTATAATAAAAATATACACACGAAATCATTGTTTTTGTGACCTTTGCGTCGCAAACAGGATTATTATTATAAATGTTGATTATTACAAAATGAATTCTGTACCTAATGTGCTTTTGTTCGCGGACGCCATCTAATGGTGCTTGTGGAAATGATTTCGTCGGGGTGGATGAAAGTACCGCCCCCGCGCTACTAGGGTGCGACCACAAGTTACTCTCAACCTCTACGCTAACCCGACAGATGGCGTGGCGCGTATGACTAGAGGAATTGGTTTTCTAATTGTCAAGCATTAAAATAAAACCAATCCGAGGGTAAAAGGTTCCAAGCATTTGTTACTGAATTCGTGCCACTATTAATAGCGACTTTATTTAATTTTTTCGTCAATGCACATTTGGATGCTACCTTCATATTTGTATTGCCTTATTTTAATGTATCGTTTAATGGAATAGATGTGCATTCGTTTTGAATATGATTGTTGAATGTGAGTGGCACCTGTTAATATTAGTTTAAACGTGACTCGTTATTGTTTCAGCGAGCCGGTGACCGCGGTGGCTAGCTCGGGCAGCGCGGCGCGGACGCTATGCCGCCGCTCGGTCGCTGACCAAGATGATCCCGACTATTGGCTCAACCAAATATAACCAGCGGTCACCTTGACCCTTCTGTCTGTGGCTTCACCATTCATGTCCTCATTTCGAACGCATTTCTCTACGATACTGCATTTATTAAGAAACAAATATTTTGTTGCATTTATCGAAATGGTTGCCGCCTTGCGCACGAAGCCACAGGTAGGAAATACGGTGAACTATTTAGATAACTAAAACATTATTGTTATAGTTGTAGGTATATCGACATAAGCATCGAACAAAATTGCTTTTATTAGTATTTAGTTCACAAAGTACCAGTACGTATCTAAGAATAGGTAGGTATATTATATTAATATAGCAAGTAAGCAAACGTGATTCACTAACTTGTCAATGGCTAGGTAAACTATGAATGATATGATTACGATAACGATCGAAAGTATTGTATAATCACAATATTTATAGAGTCGAGTAAGACGTTGTGCGGTAAACCTTTTTATTTATTTAAATTTCACTACATACCTACCATAAATACGAGTATAATATAGGATACAAAAGGCAAAAATAATAAATAATGTTAGAAGCATTATCTGTCCTTTCTTTCATCAACATACGTGAAGGTGATAGGTAGGTGTTAGATAATAGGTAGTGAACGCGAAGAGCTGTGTGTCCAGTATCGGACGTACACTACACAGGTGCCAATGAAGTTTGTTTTAAGGATGCATGGGTGAATGAAGTGGTGAAGAATTCACGTGAAAATTAAATGTAGTTTGATATTAATTTACAAGTAAAGAATGCTTCGCTATTACTGTGATGTCAGGGGAATTAATGACAGGGTGTCGTTTTATTTGCGATTTTATAAACAAAATGATATAGTATTTCATTCAATTTACAAAATAAACCTAATTAATCGTAGTAGAGAATGCGAAAGATAAACATTTGGGAAAATAGGGACCGTGTTTCAAAAATTGTAACAATGTTAAAAATTATAAGATTTTTAAAAAATTGAAATGATCTTAAGAAAATGTCCAATATTAAACAAGAAGAGACAAATAGGTATTACCTATGTTTCTAGTAGAACAATCTCTGAAGTTGCCATAACACTTGCCGGTTCTGTAATATTTACAATTTATTTTCGTATTATTTAATATTTAATCGTTTAAGAAGTCAGATTTTATTACCAAACAACGAAATGTTTATAAAATAATGTTATAATTATTTTACTTTACAAAATGTTTTTATTGTTATTCGTTTATTATTTTAATAATTTTTACCGATATATCATAGAAAATAAGTTATGTGGTTATTATTATTTCCACATGTTTATGTAGCGTCACAATCATTAGCTTTATTTTACAAAACCACGCATAAAACATACACCACATCACTTACTTTACACTTACCACACATCGGACACCCAGCACACTTTCAATTTGACTCACATGCTGAACACAAACCATAACTAATTAAAGCATTTAAGGTTTTCATTATGAATGATGTAAGTCTTTTTCTTTGATTCTTTAAGCCTAAAGCTAAAAAATATTATTTTTAGAATTATATCAATTATATGTATACCGAAATAAGAGCCTACGTTCGGTTTCATATTGTTCTACCTACCAACTAGTTTATAAGACAATCGTAAGTACACAATGCATTTCTATAGTTAATAAGTACAGTAGTCATACCTGTTTACCACCTAAACTTATCTTTAATATAATACAGTTTAGTTAAGTATATTTGATTTTTGTTAAGTAATTAGTGTAATCAATGAATCTCAAGTTACCAGACATTAATGAACGGTAGTGATGGTACCTATACTAAAATGTGATAATATTTTTAATAATTTAATCAATCGTACATTCGCAAACATCTTGAATTACTGGCAGCGTTGCCAGATATATTTTGTAGGACCGAAAAAAGCGGGACTTTTATGTCGGAAGCGGGACAAACTAAAAAGAAGTATAAAAGTTTTGGAAAAATTTATAAACACAGGGTATTCAGCATTTCGATTTTTGTTTTTCTTTTGGTCGTTATGTTACGTTTCAATAAACACTGTTTTCTTAATAAAAAGAAAAACAAAAAATAATCAAAGTGAAAAAAGTTTTAAAATCCCAAAAAAGCGGGACAAATCCTGTCCCGTGCGGGAGACCTTATTTCTCATTAAAAAATCGTTACGTCCCGCGAGACGCGGGACGTCTGGCAACGCTCATTACTGACCCTAAGTACATGTCTATTTATTAAGACGTTTATTATATTTTAATTTTTATTATAATATAGTTGTAGTCATTATAACTACTTTCCTAGTGACAGTAATGTGTACCAAACATGTTCTATGTTACAAGATTATGTTACATTTGTTTTGATGAATAAATTTTTCGTTTACACATTACTTTTGTTTTATTGTGTATGTATAGAACCTCTCACCACATTAACCGTAGTTTAGGCACAGTTTAAAACCGTTCTTGAGCATAATTATATTTATTCTCGAACTTAAACAAGAACAAAATCTATAAATAAATACTTAAAAACAAGATAAAAATGTTAGAGCAGATCTTAAATTAATGAAATATACATTAATGTATTTGGATGGGTCGGTTTTCTTCCTTATCGGAATTTAAAAACATTCAAAATCTGGGACATAGTTGAATGGGGCGTTCGACAATATAATAATATATGTCGCATCGTAACCAAGGAGCAATGATTTATGAAAGAAGTCGTTGGCAATATCACTAATTGATTAGTTTACTGGCCGGTATGTGCCGGTGACGATGTTCGAAGAAAGTTGACAACTGGGACATTATGTCATGGAAGTTGGAAGAGAATCGAGACGTCATAAAGGAATAGTCGTTGAATATCAAACTAACGTTAAAGAATCGGCTTACATCCGTCTCAATTGTTATTATTTTAATAAACAATACTTGCTAATTAATTAAAGAAGATTAGATTGGTCTGTCTGAAGTATTATTTTCTAGTTTGTCAAGATTTATTGTGAGGAAGGTATACCGATGATAAGAGCCCCTTTCTGCTACGCCGTCATCAGGCCGTCATAAATGTATATATTTTTTAATTATGTGAGCGATATTATTCTAATATAGAGTTACAATACTCATATCACGGATAGGTACTAAATTCTTTCAAATAACGATTGAAAACTATTTCTAATAATATTATTTACCAATTTACAAAGTCATTCCTTATTAATAAAAATCTCTTATAACACGAATGGTCTCTTTTACGCTCGAACGTGCTAATTTTATGATTAACTTAATTCAAAGAGCAAATTAGGGCGGTATATCGATGAAAAACCGGTTAGTACAGTCTTTTGGTTTGGCGGTATGTTTGAAAAATATTAAAAGTTAGGGTGTCATTTTTGAAGGAATGGATCGCTAAAACAACAAAAAAAGTATAAACATTGGTATTACACACAATAAATTTGTAGTAAAACCGTCACGAAGGCTCACGCTTAACTGGTTAACAGGAATTGATCAACTACGATGACTAATTAATTTTAACGTTCATATAATGTTCTTGAATAAACAACGAAATAATTTTGATCTAACATACCCTGTAATAGATAAACGGTTTGAAAATTTAGTTTAATATTAGCGGAGGCTACGGCCGATTCAATTTACCAGGTAATCTAACACCCTTGTAATCACAGCGGATAATGCGACGCTGTCATAATACACAATAAAGTCCAGTTACGCCAGCAGTGACGTTTATTACAGCCACTCGTACATGCAGCTCCATTACTGAGAAACAAAGATCTTATGACGACGATCCTATTTATTACTTGCCAATGTCGAATAGCGTCAGTGTTTCTCCGTAAACAAAACAAAAAATAAATAACACTACAGTCCCAGATATAAGATATGGCATTGTGTTAACAGTCACACCTTTCATTCCTGTACGATCACAGATTTTAGCACGGTACCTCCTATTTCTGGAGCCAATTTGGCAGTCGCCTCAATTTCCTGCAATTATTATGAATAGCATAGTACGGTTTACGGTTTAAGATTCATTTATTTCTCTTAAAGAATTTGACAAATTCACTTACTCAGAAAATATATTTACACACAAAGAAAAAATGCTCTGCGTAGCTTACATTAAAATTATAAAGTTCTTACATTACTATAATTAAAACACAATAAAGATTAACATCAGCACTAATGATTACTAGTCATTCTACATATTAAACAAAATGCAAGAGGGTAATTTTAAAAATCGTCGGGAGTTATTCGTCATTTCGCACGGTAAAACCTGGCACGATCGAGCGACTTGGCACTTCTCGAATTTACCTAATCGTCAACTCGCACGATCATAAAAATGTGAGGAATCTTAGTACAGTCAACTACAAAAAGCCTATTATAGAACGTTTAATATTTTATGGTTGGACTATGTGTTTGGAGAGTAAGTAGTATTTGGAAAATGTTGGATAGGTGATGGTGATGGCGACTAGTTGCGCCTATAACATTTTGCCCCAAGTTTACCCAGTAATCTCCTCTTCACTTATTTTAGAAAAATTTAAAAAGCAATAACAATGACTTGTTAAACTTCCTGAAATTGAAAAGAAAAAAAAATTACTTTAACTTTTGAAGGAAAAAGGAAATAGAAATAAGTAGTAAGTAGTAAAAAGTTTGTCTCATTCAAACATAGCTAAAAATAATATGCTATCTCTTTCTTAGATTGACACTCCCTTAACCTGTCGTGAAAGAAGATTACTTGTTATACTTGGAGCAAAATGATATTTAATTATGTGCAACAAGTAGCCAATACCATCACCAATCCAACATTTTCTTATGGCTACTTATTGTTTAC
>LGAG01002179.1:123440-139874 GCA_001278395.1 Lerema accius
CGCAAAACTTTAATTTCCGCAAGCAAAGCTGCGGGCAACAGCTCGTATCAATATAAAATTGTAAAAAAAATCCCAAACATACTATGGCATTGATATCTATAAAATGCACAATTCATAACTCGTAAGCTATTCTTAGTGGCGCATCTATCGCCTGTCGTGAACGACACAAACAAAATAGTTATATTTGTACCCGCTTTGTTAGTCATAATTGTATAGTCTTGCAGCCGTTTTGTGAATTTATTTCCTTACTTGTTATGTATAAAAAATTGTGATAAATCTGTACATTATATAAAAAAAAAAAACAAATGTACGCTTAACTACTACTATTTTATAAGTTCTCATGCTGGTAATTGAATTTTGTAAATTCTAAATGAGAATAAATTTCTTAAACCCCAACCACGATGAACTTCGATGTAGTGTTCGGGTGACCTTCTCAATAGCAACAGCGTCACGTTTGCCCTTCAGTACACTGTATTTTGATGTAAAACGTTTTTTACTTCGATTTTAAGTTGCACAGAACAAGGGTTGTAAACTGGAAACATTGAATAGGGGAGCTCTTTTAGAGTATGAGCGCTATAAATAAGAAACGGACACTTAAATAACTTGTCAAAACTGGATCCGACGAAAGTCACCTTTTCGGGAGTCCAATATACAAACTAGGTTCATACGTTCTCTTTGAAGTAAATACTGGTTAGCAAGGTATCAACGTATCGTTTGTTCCCAGTTGGAGCTGATAGGCACGAACGTGTTCGCGATCGTGCACCATGAAGACCACGGCGTACTGCAGGAGCACCTGATGCCGCCGCGCCACCTGCTGGGCCAGCACGGCGAGCTGCTCGTGCCCGACCAGCCCGCCGCCGAACAACACGTCGCTAAGATCCTCTCCGAACAGAGGAGGAGCTTCATCATCAGGTGCGAGCAAACAACAAACATGTAACTAGGTATACCTCGTTTTTTTCGTCGTGAAGGTAAACAATCTTACACTGTCTTTTTATTGTAATTATCGATTTAAAAATAAGACAGACACAAAATTAAAAAACGAAAGAATAAACAATAATTTAATGTCAAAATAAATTTCTGTATACTTCTAAATATTTTTTTAAATTAATGAAATAAATAAAAGTTGTGCCAAGATTGTTTACCTTTTATATCACGACGAAAAAAACGAGGTATACCTCTGATGCGCAACGACAGATTCTTTAACAGAAATTCTAAAACTATGTTTCTCCTAGCGCTACCTTTCGAGGGTAGCTATTACAAGGATACCTAATGTAATTCGCTGCATTAATACTTCCATACTTCTCACCCTCTCTTTGCTACCTGTGGTAGGCTGAGTGTGAACGAATGAATGAATACAGGATCATATCTACTGCATAGAACACCTACAGCAGGACCTTTTTAATTTCAGTAGCTATAAACATAAAAAAAGATTGCAATCACTAGCAAAAACAGATGTATATTTTTTACTTGTAACTTTATCAAGAAAAAGTGTTGAATATATTTTTTTAATCAAAAATACAGTAAGTATATAAAACTAGAAAAAAACCGTTTAATTATTTTTTGATAACAAAAATTACTTAATCAAATCTAATGCGAATGTGAACAAAAATGTATTAAAAGAAAAAGAGGATTATATAAATGTACATAACACAGAGTCTCCAGGTCTTCTCCAGACACGAACACGTCGGTAATCCGGATGAGTACTGATTCGTCAACAAAGAGGCAATCGTAGAATATCCATCTTCTCTCAAAGTGATAATTTTTGCTCGTAAAACTACTGAAAATTCTCTTAGTATTTTTTTCAATCTACATATCCTCCGAAAATATCGAAAAAACCGTCTAAATCGACTTTATCGAATTTCTAAAAGAGCCGCTACCACGAATGGGTTTTCTATTATATTGAAAAACAATTGAAATATAATGTTCCATATTCAAATTATGTATGTTAAATAGAGAACAGGAATGAAAAATAAATCTTGTTGTATTTTACGCGGTGTCCTGCGTGAGCGACGAATACTACGCGACGCGACGCTACGAACGCGATCAACTCAAATACATACCCTCTTGTGGCCTATGTGACAGTCTGCGGCGAGACGCGACGTAATGCGGACTTGTTTTGAGAGCGACTAGACGCGACACCACGAACTACGAAATGGTTGATTCTGAAGCGTTGATCACCGCGGTAAAAATATTATATTTGTTTTCTTTCTTTGCTTTTTACGTATTTGTTTTAAAAGTCTGTATCTTAAATATGAACAATCGAGCAAAATTGTACTGTACCTCTCCATGATTCGAGACGTAATGACCAAAATCACGTAGGACATTTGTCGCGTGTAGCAATGCGTCGTATTACGTCGTGTCGTGTTGTGTCGCGTCGCATCGTATTCGTCGCTCACGTCGGACACCGCGTATCGCGCTAAAAACGATTTCAATTTTTCGAAACGATCGCAAACGTTTTTTGATGTGTGTATTTTACACATGTATCTGTCAATAACGCCTGCCAATAATTTCAGTGCATCCCTCAAATGCCAGCCAATACAAAAATTCCACGCCATTTTTATTGGAAGGATAAGCCTGTTCTACTTTGAAAATCAAAACAGTGGAACAAAAATAGTAGAAATTAAAACATGGACGATTATCTAAGATTAATAACAGCTACATCCCACTTAGATACGTGTAGTTGTAAGGCTTGACTTATACTAGGTTCGAAGGTTTGACCTATATACCTACTCATAGTATTTCTATGGCCACGTGACAACAAACAGCGATGAATTGTTTATTCGGTGTTCGTTACCAGTAAAGGAACATGTGACGTTATAACGGTCACGTGATTGGTAATTGTTGAAAAGATGGAACCGATAAAAAAAAGCTTCAAAGTAACTTAGGTAATCGTGTGTGTTTTTCTATACAGTTACTAACGTGCTTTAAAAAAGCCAAATTGACCAAATTTTTTTACGAAGGATTATTTTTGTTGAGAAGAAGCAGCGAAATAAACTCCTCAGCACTTCTTCTAAACAAAGGTACTCGTACACGAAGTCGTGTCACAACAACAGCGACCTCGGCGGGACGCGGCGCGACGCGGTGCTATTGTTTCACTTTTTTATTTTTCTCTTTTCAGTTTTTAAAAGCGACCGTTAAGCCGGCTTACATTTGACTAACAAAAATTTGCACTTTAAAGCTAAATATTTCCCAAACGAATGCCTATAAACTATTTTTGAAAGACTCCGTTTATAATCCTTTTGCATTAGAGTGATTAAAATATTTTAATTTCGTAAATAAATTACCTTTGCTGCAAACCGATCTCTTTGATGTTGAAAAACCTTAACTTTTCCACTAATGACATTTAAAAACGCAAT
The DNA here is from genome assembly GCA_001278395.1 of Lerema accius. Lineage (NCBI taxonomy): Eukaryota > Metazoa > Arthropoda > Insecta > Lepidoptera > Hesperiidae > Lerema > Lerema accius. The sequence goes on from LGAG01002179.1 coordinate 126,797, forward strand.
AATGAATAAATTAAGTTTACCCGGTGAAAAAAATTTTGTTTTAACCAATGTGGAGTTTCTTGTAACTCATAAAATAAAATATACAAATTGGTACAGGTAAATCACCTTCGAGACGTTTTTATGCATTTGTAGTAATTGTACTGGAAAAAAGGTTCGTCAATTTTTTAGAAGAAAATAATATTGACAGTACCATAAGAGAGAATGTCTGATAAACATTATTATGTAGCATCCTTAGTTTTATGCTTAGATTTAGCTTGAAAAAGAAAAATAATATTTTTTCATCCGATAGTTGCTTATTGGAAATTCTCTTCCATTAAATTCTATATTTGGAGCCACTTTACTATTTAACTCTACACCGCCCTTCATCTACAACTATATTTATTCTTACGGCTTGTCATTCTTGTTCAGTGTTATTATTGTAACGTTGTTAATTAAAAATAGTTCCGATGTTGAAACATGGTCTAGATAAGCCTTTGACTTCTCAAACTTTGTACCAAGTTTTGTATAATTTGTACAGATATTCCCAAAATGAATGCACATGAAATTCGATACTTACAAATTAACTAAATCAAAAAAATTGCAGAATATCGTGAGCACAATCGACCAACAGTTTTTACTGATGAAACTTATACAATTATCTATACGTACGTCACATACCATGTGATAGCCTGGTCAGATGCAAGCAGCCCGGTTTAAAGCAACATTAGATCATCGTCCATGCTGGTGAAATGAATGGTTTTGTACCAAATGCCTTGGTCATGTTTGAAACCAACCAAAAAATGTGATTACCTTGGCAATATGAATCTTGAGAATTATTCAAAGTGGTGTTTTCTGCAATGTCGTACTTATTTCTTATTTTTTAATTGTTCAAATAGACAATAACAAAAACGATGTCAATAACATATAATATTATTTTTCATGTTTTAATTTGCATTGTGAAAATAAATAGTGGAAAGTTCGTTGTTGTATGATTTCAACATCAGAATTTATCATCAGCTCTAACTGTCATCAACATGTTATGGTATTTATATTATATAGATTATAATGAATCAACAGATTCAGACGGCAGGGCCACCGGTCGGAGCCGCCGAAGTACCTGACGTGTCACGTGGAGGGGTTCCTGCGCAAGTCGGACAAGGCTAGCCGGCGGCCCGCGCTCGGCCAGGCGGTGCGCCGCGCGCGCGCCCGCGCCGACAACCCGCGCTCCAGCGGCAACGACGTGGTACGACCACTGCGCTTTCATCTTCATTATTTCGACCCTCATCTTCGTCTCTGCTATCTTTTCGTTATCGCCATCGTGTCGATCGAATGAAAAACCGAAGCAGTAGAGAGTAGCAGTAGAGTCATGATGTGTTGTGTACGACAGGTGTTCGTGGGCATCGTGCGGCCGGTGCCGGCGAGCTACAAGTCGGAGGGCATCGTGGAGTCGTTCCGCATGGAGTACCGCACGCGGCACTCGGTGGACGGCGAGATCATCCAGTGCGAGCAGCGGATCGCGCTCGTCACCGGCTACACCACGCAGGAGGTGCACGGGATCAACGCCATGAACTTCATGCACCGCGACGACGTGCACTGGGTCCTCATCGCGCTGCGGGAAAGTGAGCCTCCACTCTCTATTACTCTATACTATACTATACTATACTATACTATACTATACTATACTATACTATACTATACTATACTATACTATAGTGCGCCACCTAAACATGCAACTTGCAAACGTCGCCTACATTGCGGTGAAGCAGACTATTCTAAAACTATTCATAATAATACACGTTTAATGAAGTAAATGTTCTGAGTAAGAGACGGTTAATAGTAAATGCTATTTTGTATACGTGAAGTTATACGTGAAGTTAGTGTATTTTGCATTTAGCATTTCCGCAATGAAGCGTCGTAATTAAAATCATTGCAAAACAAAGGTCTGCGGAATACAGTCACACGTAAAAGTGTTACTTATGCAATAATAACGGAGATGATTTACTATTTGATTGACTAATTATTACTCATTAATGGAAAAACAATTATTGTATGTACTGTACGTCAACACACTAAAAGACATATAAATTTTACTGATGCGGTTGTACGCGTGTAGGTCGATCAAAGTGTAGGCGACGTTAGTGTAGGCGACTGTTCTATCATAGTTGCTATTAATAAAGTTGTAATTTGAGGTTTTTTACGCTATGCTTGCTCTTATTACAGCTTTGATTTAATATATATAATGCTACTGTATTCTGCGCGAATGTACAGTATTCTATTTAAGCAAAGCAATATACGACAAAGCAAATGAACACTAATTACGATAGACGTTGGTTCTCATAATACAATTACGCTGGATATGACAACAAATTGCAAATTCCAAGCTAATTTTCAATCTACTCGTACATTATAACAGAGCGGTACGATTCGAGGGTCACTGTCGATAGAGGATTACAAATTCCTCTCTCCTCGTCGAATTTGATGTACTAGAACGCACCCTCTCCCTATGCAGGTGAGGTGCGTTTTAAGGTTAGATTCCACACAACGCGACAAAAGATATAGGTCAACGACTACAACCTACGACATTTGCCGTAACGGCAGACACCATTTTTTTGCAATATTAATTTAAAGGAAACCTATTCCGACATCAAACTCTAACTGCAACTGCAGGCGATTGCCGCGCGACAAGTGCGGAGTCGCATGTTGTAGTCTGTCTGTTCAGATGCGGCAAACTTCATTTGACGAAATTGCACCTTTACAATATCAAACAATTGTTCACTGCAGTGAAATAAGTATGTTTTAATTGGGTGCCACCCCTCCGAAACGGAATACGGAGAGATTAAATCAGAGTAAGATTTACGAGTAGATACGATTAATAACTTCAGTCAGCCGTGGAGACTCATCGAGTCAGATTCGATATTTACAATCGATGTTTATTGGACATTATGATAAAAAATTGTGCAAAGCGTTATCAGTACTTTATTATTGCGTTGTGTCACATCTGTCTGTTGGGATATTACGCGGGATTCATTGGATGGATTTAAAGGAAACAAGTTATTATTGCAGCTTATATTATTAGTTGTAGCGAGACGTTAATTTCCCGCGGGATCATTGGTAAACATAATATCTTGTGTACCTATTACTATCACGGAACATCGAAGTAGCCCTCACTTAATGCAGTAAATCAATAAGAATAAATAAAAATAATATAAACACGATAAACAATTTTATACACTGATATAAATGAGTGGCAATGTTAATAATACACAGTTGCAGAGTAACGAGGGCGCGGACCAGTATGTATAATAGTCGGGACTAATGAGTACAAGTAACCAAACAGAAACATCGATCAAATATCAAATGCATTCTCGCGCCCCTCCGACCAAGTTCAAGATCGGCTGCACTGGACAACTGATATGTTAACAAAAGCATTCCAATTACAACTGCCCGCTTTATAACGCAGCCTGCCATGCACATCGCCACCGCCCCGCGGCGAATCTCACCAAATTATGATTTGCCTTGTCCGAGGTATACGCTAATTGAAAAGGACTGACGATTTCAACCTTTAATAATCTTATTAATACCATTATTATTTTAGTTAATAATTTTTTTAAATTAGGGGAAAATCGTGTATACCAATTTACAAACAAATTGATAAACCGCGAAATGACAATTTATAAATCGTCGCCCGAAGATATTAGCCAGGTAAGGAAAAGTGAAGGCATCAAATTTAAATACTTAACTCAAATTAATGATGGTAAGAGATTTCCTACAACTGCAGAGCAGTACACGCGCGCCGCGCGCCGTGAACATTCGTCGCGGACGAATACTTTCGTTCGTAGTTTGTAAATTGCATGTTCAATTCAATTTCATCCCACGCGAGCATCGACGTTACAAAATAACTATCAGTCTCTGAAAAGTACCTATATTTATCTTTTATTTAAAAGTTGAAATGTTTTACTAAGCTCTTATTCAATAAATTTTTTCATTAATACGAATGATATTTTTAATGAACAGTGTACATTTTTGAAGGATGAATGCAATGAGATGATTACGAGTATACCAGGCTGGCTGACTAATGGACGAAATGGATAAAAATGAAATCGTACCATGAAGTTAGGCCTCGATACTTTTGAAATATTTAAGCGGCAAAATAAACGATTCAAAGAGGATGTGCGTTTTGCTCCAAATCGGCGGATCGATCTGCTCCACCGTACAGTGAAACAATACTCTCCATTCAACAGGTCGTCATTTGTTGAAGTACGTAAAAACTAAAACCCTCGCTAATGCGTCAATTGCTTTGACTTTGAGTTAATTATAAAAAGTTTTCTTGTATTTCCCTTAACGTTTTTATGTCAATACTTATTATTTGTAAGTATAAAAGTACCTTACATTTTAATAATATTACTAAGTAGATAACAATATTCGAATACATTTGTTTCGTATCTCATAATGATAACAATAAAACAGGTAATTGAAATTGTTTCAAAGTTCCTCTCAGGCGAGTAAAAACTTAAATATTTAGGGCGTGTGTACCTACCTACTGTGGTTTTAATACTCGTACGTAGAAATGGTTCCGCCACTGTACAGATTTTACGACTTACAAAATATGTAATTTCGCAACGAAATAATATACTACAACGTCAATTTTTAACAATGAAAAAGGTATTTTAATTCCAATCGTCAATCGTAGTCTGTCTGTATAATTGTACTTTAGTTCTACTATTCAACAGCAAACATCGATTACTTCATCACATTAGTATTTTCCTACAAGTTTCGTCTGTGGGTTCTTAGTTTAAACAGAGTTCTCAACAAGTGGGAACCTGCCAGTTACTTAAAGTAATAAAATGTATGTTTGATTTTCTAATTAATAAGTGCAGCAGTTGGTCATGCGGCGCCGCGGCGCGCGGCGTGAGTGTAACGTTAGTTGTAGGTATTTGAGAAATTGTCGGTCAACAGACGACTTCCGTCATCCCAGCTCCTACAAGTAGACTCGAAACTATCAACTTAAACTAACTTATGTGCACTGTATAATGTAATGAGATCTAGTTTTCAGTATTAACGGGATAGCATCTTAGTAGTTTTATACTGTTTCGTTAAATTGTAAACCTGTAACTTTCTAAATTTTCTTTAAAACTCTTTATATACCTACTGTGGTCGTAATTCATTCAAGATTTAGTAAAAACCCGTTCATCGGTCCGAGGACATGCTTGACTCAAACTTAACAAAAATTTCTAATTTTAAGCTCAGTATTTCCCAAATTTATTCCTAAAACAAAAATCGGTTCAATAGGCCTTTAGATTTTTTTAAGTGTTGTTTGTGTAATTCTAACAATATCCCACTCGATGGAGTACCTTAACAAGAAGTTCAATTGGCTAGCCTAGAACTAAAGTGGTATATGATACAAAATAAAGTTATCAAACGAAACGCGTTTAAATAACCAATCAAATTCTAAAGTGGTATTTTAATGATAACCTCATTTTGGTGACAAATGACACTTAAGACCACTTTTGCTTGGATTAATTTATTGTTTTTTAAGTTCAAATATTGTTTTTTTAGTTCAAAAATTCTCATTGCCAAAAATGTTACATAGACCACTTTAGTTCCAGGCTAGCTAATTATCCTCACTTGACCTGCAGGGAGCACCCCAAAAGTATTTCCTTAAAGATTTGATTCTACAGTTTTGTCAGTGTCATAAGTATTTATACCTCGTTTTTTTCGTCGTGATATAAAAGGTAAACAATCTTACACTGTCTTTTTATTGTAATTATCGATTTAAAAATAAGACAGACACAAATTTAAAAAAAAACTAAAGAATAAACAATAATTAAATGTTACAATAAATTTCTGTATACTTCTAAATATTTTTTTTAATTAATGAAATAAATTAAAGCTGTGCCAAGATTGTTTACCTTTTATATCACGACGAAAAAATCGAGGTATATACTAGACTACGTCTTTCTAGTACCACGGGGCTCTGAGCTAATCGAAGACGAACGGTCAAATGGACAGACGGTGAGACCGTCGTCATGGTGATACTATGTGTCCGGTCATAGGGGACTCTAAAAAGCTGTTATTGTAGAGCTTCCTCGTCGTAGCACCGACAAAAGACCCTCCAGGATCGATATGCTACGGCGTAGCACTCGTCGGTGTGGAGTCATGTATTCACTGGCTAATTTTATAGCAACTTTTAAGTTCAATAAGAGATTGCAGGTTTCCCCTCGAAGCCTTACTATTTCTTCAAAGGAAGTTATTTTCTTTCCGTGATACTAACAGGAAATTTTCCTTGTTCATTGATTCATTGTTGGTGCACGGCCGAATTTGTTTTAAAAATGAGGCGAGATTGGTTGTCGCCACTAGAACTATACCTAATTCTTTAGACCGATTGCAAGTCTGCCGATACTGAATTCGTTGTTTTGAGCAATAAGTAAACATTAATTCAAACTTTGTCTTAAATAAAAGGTGTCGATAAGTAGAATGAAAAAAGATATTTGAATATTAAACAATCATGTACTTATAATCGCCATAATAACTTCATACGAGGTCAAAAGCTCATACGTAGATAATAAATAAATTATAGTTGCAAGATATGAGGTTTAACATTCGAGCAATTACAGTGTGAATGCACCAATAATTATCTCTATCGGTCCTACTGATGCCGCCCAAATGGTTGTCAAAGGAGTTATTTGTATAGAATTTGGCATAACTCTAATGCGATTGTGAGCTGTCCGTCAGTTCGATGATCACCTATGAAAACGTCCTAGTTACATATCGTCGTATCGTGCAAGCAATGTATTTATCAGTATGGATCCGATGTACTTGTACCAAATATGTGTCTATTTTACCAAATTATAGCTTTTTAGTGCTAGATATGTTTCACTTAAATTCAATTAAATTAAAGTTTTCTAGTATGAAACACTGTCAATTATAATTTCCTGGAACATTCCATTCGCTCATTGAGCTGCGCCGCCCCGCAACTACGGATAATCCGATGTTACGAGAATATTTTGATTTGCGACGCGGAATTAAATTGTTCCTCAGAATTCGCAACATGTTCCGCATTGTTCGTTCGATTTGTTCAAGATATTTAGTATTGTCCGAATATTACTTAATGCTAACCCGTCTACGTAGACCAGATGATAATGTAGTTATTAAATTAATTTAATCAATTACGTCCGTATATCGTCCGTAATTAGAAATAGTTTAACTAGTATATCTTGAATTTCAAATTAATTTACAGATGTGCACTGAAAAAATCAACCTATAAAAAATAAAAAGAGTACCGGGAGTTTTTTCCTCCGGCTTTTATTTCCTCCCAGCCGACACTAACTTACTTAAGGGCTCTTTCAATTAAGACGTTTCGTGCCGCCCCGGTTATAACCCGCTGTCGTGTCGCTGCAGTACGGTAGCCGTCCGATAAAAAACGCCTAAATTGAAAGTGTATCTGACTGCCGTGCGTTAGTATAGGTACTAGTTGTAGTTTTAAATTTATTTTGCCACAGAAAAGCTATAGATTCCGAAGAAGAAGCAAAAGTGAATGCTCTTGTTGATAAACATGAAACAGAAAAGAAAATTAGGTATAACTATGTTATGGACACGGCTGTGTATTGTATGTGATTACCTTTATGTTCAGGTAATTTTTTGTAATAAAATATTTTTAGTCATGTATTTATGTCGCAAAATAACCTCAAAATGGCGGCGCTTCTCCCTCCATCGCGCGCGATGTTTGATGTTCTCGCTGATTGTAATTCATTTTTTGCCCCTTTAGCTGTCCGATATAATTTAATTTTGGACGCAGACAATAGATGTGAAACTACAAACTGTATCCCCCAATTTTGCTGTAATTAGGTTTTAAGGATTGCCGCCGTATGGTAGCAATTATAAAGTCGTATTCACGTCAAAACGACGTCCGCACCGCATTAGCTTTGTCCTGCACGTTTTTTTGCAGTATATGTCTTAACTATGATGGTGTTCGATCCAAAGTTCGAGAAAATGAAGAGAAAACAAGACAAACCTATGGTATGTATCTTTTATTATCGTAATAATAAAAGTATTGTACATTTTAATGAACTCCATTTATGTTTTATAGTTCTAAATCCAATCTTGGATCCATCACTGACGTTTACTCACTATGAAAACTGTGTAAAGACTTCGGCTATTTATATTTTACACGAATGAAAATCTACTGTGTGTATACTGGGGTGAAAGTGCGTTAAAAACGTATACAAAAAAACGTGCAGGACAATATTGTGTGAACTCAGCCTTATTGAACAGCAAACCGAACACTTGACGTTGCCGTCCTGTCGACGGGCGTTTGTGGTATCGACGCCGCACCGTACGCTTTGTACGAAAACAAACGACCGTCCGCGCCCGTACGCCATACGACAAACGCACTGGTAGGGCACGGCACTGCAGCGGTCCGACACGAAACGTCTAAATTGAAAGAGCTTAAGTATTTTTCTTTCATAAACCCGATGCTATATTAGGTATTGTCTAAAGAGTCTTTAAAAAGTTCTATTGTAACGATGTAATGATTTTTCTTTTAATTTTATTTTATGTTATTCATATTATAAATTTTGACATTCGTTAAGTTACCTATTAGTTCATGAGACGATATATCATTTGAACTTTAATTTGATTAAAATCGTAAGGGACCAGATTTTTTAAAAGTATCGTACCGTGAAGATTTTTAACTGAGTCTTTACAACGTGTTTCTGAATTATATTTAATGAGAAAAAGGAAGATGGAGAAGTAGTTGCTCTCCGTTTAATTAAATTTCTTTTTTAGGACATGCCAACAGCAATACATACACAATATTCAATATACTCGTAACACACAATTGTTTGTATATACGGCAATAACAGGCATGCACAGCATTCTCAATACAAATATCAGCCAACATGTTGCTGCAGATGATACAACTTACGTAATATCTCAAAACTTCAACCAAACTATTCTAACGAGACCTCCAATTGAAATTCAATTACAGCATTTGTGACTCAACAGACCTGGAACCCTGGCGGGCTTCGCGGAGAGATAATATTTACAATTAGATTTTATACCAATATAGATTCGTTTGCGCTTACGAAACACAATATTACGATCATAAGATCTTATAGGAATTCATAAAAATTATACTACAGTAACTTTTATTATATGTATTACAGTTAGTTAGTTATGTAATGCGTTATCTACATCTAAAGGACGTAAATTAAAAACTTATAAAATGTTTTATTAGGTTCAAATTATTATTGAACTTTATTTTTAACATACCTAGTAAGAAAAATCTTTAAAATAAGTCAATAAAGAACGGAAGCCATAATTTTTATATAAAATAATATAATGCGGGCCATTGCCGGCCTTTGAAACTGAAACTAACAGACTTCAATATAAAAGAGGGGTAGATTTTAATATCCAACTGCAATTCTTCTTTCGATATTTACAACTTAAAAGGTGCCTAAGTACTACAGGAAAATGATAAATAGGTATAGCTTATAGGTTTTAGGCATTGGACTGTTGATTTTAGTAATTTAATTAGCGAAAATTGTATTGTATTCACTATACACCAAGTCTTGGCTGAGATGACATTTTATCATTTTAATTACACTTACTACAAAAAAAATACAAAAAAAAATATATTTATTTCATCGTTAAGCTGGGATTATCGTCGTTAAGCTCTATACGAGTCGGCTCAGACTGAGGGAACTCATACAAGCTAAATCTTATCACAGTCCACTCCGAATTTCTATCTGTTTATCAAGTTTTGACGTTTAGAGCAAATTGTGACAATTATCATAACATAGCTTTTAACCCTACTTTTGTTAAATGAAATGTTATGTGTCGATGTTATATAAATGAAGGAAAACATCGTGAGGAAACCTGCACACCTGAGAGTTCTCCATAAAGTTCTCAAAGGTGTGTGAAGTCTGCCAATCCGCACTAGGCCAGCGTGGTGGACTATGGCCTGTACCCCTCACACTGTGAGAGGAGACCCGAGCCCAGCAGTGGGACAATTATGGGTTGCAATGTTATATAAATTAATAGAACGAGTTAATAAACTATAAATCATGTGAATCGTTTTTGTGGTCTAGTGGGACGATTGGGAGCCAACGCGAATAACCCGTTGAAATGAGTGAGTAGCCAGCGATAGATTGTAAACGGATTGTTTTTTGTCAGTGTACGACCAGCAGCGGCTGTTCGGCGAGTCGTGCTACCGGCTGATGATGAAGAACGGTCAGTTCGTGTACATGCGCACTCGCGGCACCCTCGACGTCGACGACAACACCAAGATAGCCACGACCTTCGTCTGCACCAACACTGTGGTCGGCGAAGAAGAGGGTAAATACTTCATCGAGCAGATGAGAAAGAGATTCACTAACTCTGTCAATGAGGACATCCACACACTGATGCTGGAAGAACCGATAAGAGACGTAAGTGTTTTTACCTGATAAAAATAGTTATTAATATAAAAAAAACTATTATTACTATTAAACACAACAAATAATAACAAGAATAATAATATTTATTTTACTATAATTTATTACTTAATTTTTAATTTTAAAATTCCATTTATGAAATGCGAATGAAGGAAGACGCCCAGAAACATGGACCGTATTTACATTACTAATTTAGGTCCTTTATTCATTATAGTAACGAACAGAAATTAATGTCAGTTCATAGTAAAAAAAAGTTTATACAGGGTCAAGTCAACTTACGAGTTGTACGACAACATACGTCAATGGACGATACCTCGAGGGTCGACCTACCACATGTCAAAAAATTATCTCAGTAAAAGTGTCACTGTTTTCGAGATTTTGAGCGTTGTTTGATTTTTCAAAATTTCGGCTCTTTTTTCCTACTTTGTGTTGCTGCAAATGAGCAGATATCACAAAAAAAATATCCTTATATTCTCAGATAGTTGCTGTACAATATCCAAACAAAAATTAATTCGAAATCATAAACATCTTTTCAGAAAATATGACCTAATTTTTAGGGTTCAGTACCTAAAAGGTAAAAACGGAATCCTATTACTAAGCCTCCGCTGTCTGTCTGTCTGTCACCAGGCTGTATCTCATAAACAGTGATAGCCAGAAAGCTGAAGTTTTCACAAATTATGTGTATCCGTTGCCGCTATAACAACAAATACTAAAAATAAAAATAAATAAATATTAAGGGGGGTCCCCATACAATAAACGTGTATTTTTTCGTATTTTTTGCTCAATATTAATAACGACAACAGGTAGATGCTTAAAATTTTCACAGAATATATAGTTGTATGTTACCTTACAAAATAAATAATAAAAAAAGTAAAGTAAACATTAAAGGGCCCCCCTTTACATACAACATTTTCCCATACAATAAACGTAATTTTTAAGCAATTTTTCCTCGATCTTAAGAAACAGATAAAAACTCGAACATTTAAAAAAGGAAGTATTTATAAATATGTCGATAATGACACGGAACCCTTCATGCAGTCCGACTCACACTTGACCAATTATTATGTTGCTATAACATATAGGGGAAAAAAGTTAAAACCATTTCAATGTCAAAGGGGTAGAATTACAGTAAATCTAATTTCATCTTATACTACTTTGCTTTGTAATGAAATATTTAAGGCTTCCAACTACCTGCATTTCAATAAGTACTCCGATAAATGTAAATTAAAAGGAGGTAAATTGAAATGTAGAACTTAATTAGGGACAGGTTGGTTGACCCCGAGGTATTCTCCCATTGACGCGTACGTCGGACAACTTACGGGACCCCCTCTATACAAATATAACCCGTAACAACTTATAAGAAACTATTAAATGTATTGCCAGGAATTTTAATGTCCAAAATATTTTATGGGAGTAGGTACTTAATAGTGCTTCTACAATTAATAGCTTAATTTCTCCAAAGCAAAGTACGAGTATTAATATGACTACCACACGATGTAGAAGAAAAAGTCTAGTATTATAATAACATTATTCTTAGTTTTTGTTTCATATTAAATAAAATTGTTACCTGGATATAAATAGCTCATCCTACTGCCTCGCTAAAAAATCGATCGAGCTCTTTACGATGTGACGTTGAAAGTGCATTCTTATTGCAAGCGCATTGAGTTAGGTTTCGAGTGAGTGATTTAGACAGCTATCCATCTAGGAGCTGAATGGATCGCCGGTGTGTGGAAATAGACGGGTAGGGAAGGAGGATATATAGGTTCGGCTCTCGATCGGGAACGTTCGCTGTTTTTGGCTGTATATAATGATGACTGGCGACGGGAAAACCGCACACGGGCTCGGCTCCCCGGGGAGGGCGCTCGTGGGCGCATACAATCCTTACGCGGAGTAGTGACTAACTTACGATAAGTTTCGAACTAGTGAAAGTGTGGAAACATTTAAAGAGGGTAAGTGGAAAAAAAAATGTAAGTATATTTTTTGATTACAAATTTTAATTAACTCCGTTTTTAGTTTGCTTCAAGTCATTTAATACTGTGGGACTTAAAGAGTGTACTTGGAACATTTATAAGTTAACTTTTAGTTCAACCGTTTCTTAGTGGACAACATCTTAAGTTTGTAAATTTTAGCAGCTTTAATTCATAATTTACTAATTTTTTGAAAGTATCGGAGTAACAACTCTGTTTATTATAAAAGCATAATTTACTTTGTTCGTATTAATGCAGTGAAATAAAATAATTTATCCTTAAAAACGCATACATGTTTTATTATATCACGAGAAGTCCGATCTCACTTCGGTTCTTTTTTGAGGCACTTTAGTTTAATTTTATAAAATTGAAAGTTTTTAGAAACGATCGTTCATCACATTTTCGCAACTTTTTTTTATAGATTAATAGGTTTTAAAGAAAAATTGTGAATTATATTTTAATCTTACTGTCAGACTAAATCAACGTATTATTTTTATTATTTTCGAAAGTGACCATAAATCAGATATCCATTATTTGATATTATAATACTCGTATAAAGTCGATATCGATTCTAATATTCAGTTTATTTCAATGTTTTTAAAAGTACATACTTTTATCCTGGTCTACCATTTCAATGAATGAAATACAATTAATAATTGACAAGAAAAATAAAAAATACCCGACTGCTTCAAATGGGGG